>ML819206.1:22460-44836 GCA_009831015.1 Picea engelmannii
CTTTTATGATCGAAAACTAGCACACAAAGTCTGATGAGAGGCAGAACGTTATATTAATACAGAAAGAACATCGAATTTTAATGAATTGAAATGAGAAAACTTCGTCGGCTGTCGTGTCGGGGTTTGTTGAGACGACCTGTCAATGGAACAAGTTATTATGTGATATGATCTCATATTTTCGTTTCTTTTTAGCTTTTTAGTGGAATGGATGACATTGTTTAATATTTTATTATATTTTACTAAGTTGTTAAGATAATGGATGACATTTTTTAATATTTTATTAATTTGTTAGTATAATGTACGACATTGTTTAATATTTTATTAATTTGTTAATACATTATACTTAAGATTTGTGCTCAACCACATAAGCCTAACATATATTTTAAAGGACAAATTTAGATACAATTTGGTGTAATATATATATATATATATATATATTTAACTTGGGACAACTTAAACATGGGACTTGTGCCCAACCTCCCACGTAGAGATGCATTCCATATCGCCTTTGTTGTGAAGTGCATTGCATTTGGAAGGAGGTGCATCTTTGTGGTAGTGCCACGTTTGTTTGTCTCAAGATGTGTGCTCTCCTACTCACTGAGTGTGTCATCCAGCCTCCCCAATTCCTCCTTGTTTAAGCGTGGAAGTGTCTCGACTTTCGTGACCAACTACAGAAACTGTTGAGACATGGAAGAATGTGATAGCCATTTAGCTTGGGTTGGAGGTTGACCATTGCGACCCACTAGAAAGGAAGTGTGTTGTTGAGTGTGAGTAGGCATTGTGCGTGTATCTAACACTGTCTCTTGAAGGAGAGGTGGTTGGAAAGATGGCACCAACTTAGAGGGGTGCGATATGGTTCCTCTTCTTTCAAGAGGGGAGGATCATAATGTTTGAGACTGTTCGCATGTACCACCTCGTGAATACCCAACTGTGGTGAAAATTTGAGGCAATAAGCATTGTTTGCAACTTGTTGCAAAATTGTGTTAGGAACATAATGGAGGAGTTTCAACTTGTGATAATGCTAGGAATAAAAGTGTTGGTGCTCCATATGAAACCAAACCTTTTCACCAAGGGAAACAAAGAGTGGTTGCCTCTGCACATCATGACGATACTTATAATGATGTTGGGAAGCTTATAAAGACTCAAAAAGTTGAGCTTGTTTACGAGCCAAGGTTTCCAAAAAGGACAAGGTAGAGGTTTTCTCTTTTTGTTGTTGAGGAGTACCAAAAGGTTGGAGTTGTAAAGGAAGCTCGTAGGGGGTAGCAGGTTGATACCTAAGGCAAGCTTCGAAAGGGGAAAATCCAGCAGAAACAAGAAATGCACTATTATAATTGTGTTGGACAATCCATAGGGTGGCATCCCACTGTTTAGATTGGTAAAATGAATGCGAAGGGAATGGACTATGCTACGGTTAACAACTTACATTTTCCTTCCATTTGTGGATGGAAAGAAGTGAAGTATTTGAGGTGACACCCCAAGAGAAACGAGAGAGTTTTCCAAAATGTATTGAGGAAACGAGCATCAATATTAGAAAGAATGTTGGAGGGGAGACGAAAATGAGTGCACACATGAGTGAAAAAGAGACCCACAGTTTGAGCAACAATAGTAGTCTTAGTGCAAGGGACAAAAATGGCCATTTTGGAGAAGTGACACACAACCACCCAAATGGCATGATGATGAAGAAAGGTCATGGGAATACCAGTGATGAAGTCCATAGAGATAGATTCCCGGGGACGGGAGAGAATATGTAAGGGGTGATACACACCACACTTACGGTTGGCTAGCTCATGTTGGCTACATAGGGTACAAGCTCAGATACATTTCTCGAATTTCCCACCATAAGAGGAGGCGTGGGCTACACAAATGAGAACAAGATGATCATTAGTAGTAGGCAAACATAGCTTGTCAAGATTATACAACAAACCATCCTAAATGTGGGAGTATAGGAAAGGGGTATGGATATTGAGATTAGGTTATTGCAAGGCAGTTCAGATGGTACTAAAGAAAGGGTTAGAGGCATACAAAGGCTTCCAATCTTCATAAGCAACACAACGGATAGATAAGATTTTAAGTATCCGAGGAGGGGGAAAACTAAGAAGATTAGCCATGTGATTTGGTGGTCCCTTTCTTATATTTGATGACCAAGTGGAACTATTGTAGATAAGCATCCCACTTCAAGTGATTTTGTTCTTGGATCTTAGACTGAGAATTAATAAAAGTCAAAGGATGATGATCAGTATGAAGAATGGTCTCCTTACCCAAGATATAGTAGCGCCATTGTTTTAAGGCCTGCACCAAGCTATAAAATTCCTTATCTTAGGTATTGTAGTGTTTTTTGGCTTGAGCCAGTGTCTCAGAATGATAACCAGTGGGATGTCCTCCCTGTTTACAAACTGCACCAATCACATGTTGAGAGGCATCGGTTTCAACTTCAAAAAGTTGTCGAAGATTCGGAAAACATAGGACAAGTGTTGAAGAAAGGGCCTCTTTTAGGCACTGCAACTACTTCTGAGCAACAAGTGTCCAAAGAAAAGTGGGCTGATTAGCCAAATGATGAAGGGGATTGGTCAAATAAGAGAAGTGAGGAATAAATTTCTTGCAAAAATTGATTCCACCAAGAAAAAACTTAAGATTCGGCATGGACTAAGGAGGAGGCCATTATGCTAGAGCCTGAACTTTAGAAGCATCAGGACAAACACCTTCTTGATCGATGAAAAAACGCAAATAAGTAACAAAATTTTGGTCAAAGGAGGACTTTCATTCCTTGACCTGAAGGTGATCGGTACACAACAATTGGAGTACATTGCGCACATGTTGTAAGTGTTCCTCCCAAGTCTTTCTAAAGACCAAAATGTCATCCAAATACATCACCACAATGCATCCCAACAGAGGACGAAATATATCATTGATGCCCCTATGGAATGTTCCAGGGGCATTGGTGGGGACAAAAGGTATCACCATCCATTCATAGAGCCCAAATATGTTTTATAAGATGTTAGTAGAAACCATTCAAATGTGGTGAGATCCTTCCATTGGATCCATCTTTGTACAATAATTTTCCCCTTTGAGATGATCAAGAAAGTCTTTAATACGAGGGAGAGGATAACAATTTTTTACAGTAACGTTGTTAAGAGCATTCTAATCGGTGACTAAATTCCACTCGCCACTCTCATTTTATGAATAATGAAGGAAATAGAGGCACAAGGAGAGTAGTTGGGTTTGTTATGGTCGACATTGAGAAGTTGTTGGAGTGGGCATTCAATTTCCTTAGCCTCATACGGAGCCAAATGGTACGAAGGGGCATTAGGAAGAGAAACACCAAGAATGAGGTCGATACAATGCTCAATAGGACGCGGAGGTGGAAGGCCTTTCGAAGGGGAAAACACATCAAAATATTAAGAGAGACCAACAAAAAAATAATGTGCAATGGACTCGGGTGTCTAATAAATGGATGAATAGGGTGCAAAAAGCATATGGAAAGGGATTTATTAAGACTTACTTGGTAGATGACAACTTGGCGAGGGAGTAGAGGAGGAGATTTTAGGGATGAAGATGTAAGAACAAAAGTTTGTCCGTCTTGTTTGAGGTGATACTGATGGGTGCGGGAATGATAGATGGAATCAAATTGTTCCTGGTATGGGATTCCCAAAAGAATATCCAAACAATCCAATAAAGACACATCGAAAAGGACAGAATCACGGAAAGGTCCAATGGCAAAGGTGACGACACAATGTTGCGTGACCATCAGACAAGGTTCTTCCTTATGAACCCACCCTAATTAATAAGTATAGGGATAAGGGGTGGTGGGTAGGTTTAATAGGTTCACTAAATCTTGAGCTACTAAATTCCTTTAGCTTCCATTATCAATAATGAGCATAGAAAGAGACTGCTTGATTTGGCGATTGTGGGTTAAGGGAGGGGAAACTGCGGTAGCATTAGAATTAGTAGTCATCAAAAGAAAATAGGGTTATGTAGCCATGGTATTGTATAAAGAGATTATATCAAAAGGAGGGGGAACTGAAGATGAGGAATGATGAGTATCGAAAAAAAGAGTTTTGGGAGTAGAAGGATTTTTTAGGACATGACAATCGATGGTGTTATGGAAATAAGACTTATGGAATGTGCACCATTTAACAGACTTACAGGAAGAGGGAGAATTTGGAGAGGAGGGTGTGGAGGATGACTTAGGATGAGACTGATGGAATTTCAAGTGAGCGGCTAGCTTACGCTCAATTGCTAGAGTATTGGAGAAAGCCTTATCCAACGAACTACTATAAAAAAGATCCACCTCCATGTGTAAAAAGTCAATAAACTAGAATAAAAATTTACTATGAGAACCTCTTCGGAGTCCTGAATACGAAGATAGATGCAAATCCTAGTGAATATTTCAATGTATTGTTGCACGGAATGGCTTCAGAATTGATGGAGTTGTGACGAGTGAGCCATAACATTATGACAGTAGTTAGGAGGATAAAATATACTACGGAGCACTTGATAGAGATCTTCCCTAGTCCCGATAGGAGGAATAGAACATGAGGCTGATTCTTGCAAATATACAATGAGTTGGGTCCCAATGACTAGTTTGGGTGGATCTCCACACATGGAAGGGACTTTACTTTGTTCACCATGTTAATTTGAAGCTGGCGACAAAGTGGTGAACTTATGCGTTTATCAGTTTATTTTCTCATGTATTTTATTAATGCTTTGTGGGAAAAAGGGTCTCATGCATTCTTTTATGATTTTATGAGATGATCATGCATTTAATTATTCTTTATGAGATTTTGAAAAAAACTCATACGTTATTATTCTTTTGATGTAAAAATGATTAATACTTGTGAGGGAATTAGACTCACTTATTTTTCATTAAGCTTGTAATTAAGGAAATCGGTTTTTATGTGAGAATCCACCTCACGTCAATTTTTAGATTTTCTCACTATTAGCTTGAGAGAATCAAGAGCATGGTTGAAGATTTTTTGGGTGGTTTTGAGACTTTTCCCATTATGTGCTTGAAGATAGTTTGAGATCCTACATTCATGGATCTTGTTTTTCCTCTTTTGTAATTAGATACTATTATTGTGGATCTAGGAATTAATGCTCTTTCTTAAGAGGGAGTGAGGAAAAACTATATAATTCCTTATGTGAGCCCTTAGCAGGAGGAGGGTAATGAGGAATTAGTGAGTGGAGTTACAGATCCATAGTGCTACTACTCCTAAGCATTGAGAGACTTATTCATGTAAGGAATTATCCCCCTTGATATATGGAGAGATACCAGTGTGAGTAGTCTTCCTGAATCCTCATTGAAGGAGAAGGAATCTCTTATGTAATCACTTATGAGAATGTCCCAACATCGTTTGAAGAAGGACTGAAAGCGATCCGTATTCCAATTGAAGTGTGTCCGTAGACGTAGCCCATAAGGGATGAACTCCGTTACCAACATCGATTGTCTCTCTCTTGTATTTTCATATGCTTATCCCATTTTGAGTTCATGTGTATTATGTATTATTGCTTAAAAGCATGGCTAATCATGGACTCATATTCCCTTTAATCGTTATGCAATTAATTCATCAGAAAACGATTCTTGATTGAAAACTTGTGTAGAGTAAGTACTCATCCATTTTTGGATCATGTGGTATCAGAACTAGGATGACTACTTTGCAGGATGGGAAAATGAGTGAAGGGAGCATAAAGACTTCAAGAATTAGAAGATATAAATCACAACATTCAAGATGAAAACTCAGAGTTGAGGAGACTTTTGAAGGTTGTAGAATAAGAGAAGCAAGAGCTTCAAGAGAGATCTCAGCTTCATGGAGAATTCCTCAATGAAATTATTGAAGAATTGCAACTCGAATTGAAAACCAAGGATGATCTTTTCTCTATGTTGTAGAATGGTGAACGAATGGAGGACAAAGAACCTTCTACCGTGGATGTTCAAACTCAAACTGAGGTATATGATGTTTCTTCATGTTCAATTTCTTCTCAATATGAAACTAACATGGGCATGGAGGTCCTCACAAAGATGGGATACAGAGGACAGGGACTTGGCATTCATGGCCAAGAATTCACTCATCCATTAGAGGTGGTACAAAGACCATGATTTTTAGGTTTGGGGTATGGTCAAGAGGATATTGGAGACTGCTCAAAGTTCATTGAAGAAAGAGCCACTTCAAAAACCATTTCTACATCATTGGATTCCAAGAGACAAATCAAATCATCTAGTCCTAGTCCTCATTAGATCTACAACGAGGATAATCCTCAAAGGTATAAGGGTCATGATCAGTCAAATTATTCTTTTGATCTTAAGAAGAATGAAACTTGCAATATGCATTCTTGCACTCTCTTCTAACCGTGATGTAGCCAAAAATCACAAGAAGAAAACTTGGGTAAAGAAGATGAGCACGTCCACTGGAAGTGCGGCAGAGCAAAGGGAAACTCTTCCATGTCCTCGTGACAAGGAGATTCTACTGAATGAAAAATGAAGGAATTTTTGTAGTTATTGCAACATTAGTGGCCATTGGGAGAAGAAATATTGGAAGCTCCACCCACAGTTACATTGTAATTCGAGGAAGAAACCTGCTCCAGCACTCACGAAGAAAGAGGTGAAAGAACTTATGATCAATGTTCTTGCATCAGTTCCTGAAGAAACTCAGTTACGGGAAGAGGGCACCTTTGATTGGTTGGATAATAAATCCTTCTTTCAACATGTTTGAGAATGAAACTATGAATTCACCCATGTCGGGATCTTCAAGGGAGCTTGTACTTGTAAATCTATGTGGAGGCTATGTCTAATGTCTAAATGCAACAATATTTAGAATATAAAGAAGGCCCCTTTGTGTCGATTCAGTCCAAATATCGGCATATTAAAGGGCACTGCACTTACCTTCTGAATTTGATTGATGGTCGATATTGACTATAGCGAATACCTTACAAGATCGAAGGTAAGAATCAGTAATAGCGCTCTTGGAGCCTACGCGAGCTTGGTATCTCTGATAATAGGACTATGGGTAGAAGACTGGATAGGAATCCATCATTCGATTCTATACAATAGAGAATCTCCATGGACAGCTCACCAATGACCATCGTGTTATTCTAGAGTGAAGGACATCAGAATGTTCAGCACCGACTATGTCTGGATAGCCACAGATTGGTTATCATCAGTGTTAGAATCTGATCTACTCGAAGTAGACAAGATGAACTCGCTTCAAGGGTTAATCACCCTACATCCACATCCTCCAAATTCAGGACAACAGCATGTGTTGAGACCAAGAAGTTGGATGTACGAAAGATAAGTAGTAGCACTGAAGGTGTCAGGAGACATGGAAACATTTTACATAACTGTGCTAAAATTGTAGAATCTTCCACAAAGTATGAGTCTCTTCAGGCCAGGTTGAAAACTCTTTCATCGTTCGACTCAAGCCAAAAGTTCTATCTGCAAGTATCCTGTATGGGAATAAACACGAGCTGGCAATTTCTGATCAATCCAGGGGAAATGTTTTCCATACTTTTGGTGCAGTTCACGTAGATCCCCAGTGAGCTATGAATCCCGGGCTCATTTTCGGTCTGGGTATCGATGACGATGTCAAAATTCTATGCAGCCTTTTCCATTTTACAACCCCACAATCGTTCTGTGTAGGTATGTTTCTTCTGATCGGTATAATCAACTTCTGAGACAAACATGAGAGAGTGAATTTTAGTGCACAATGGCCAGACTGGTTTTTGGGTTGCCAATGACTATTGGAGCTTTACTACCTTGTTCACTATGGAGATGCATATTGCGTATGGTTTTTAAAGGAACTGTGCCATTGCGATTCGAAATATTCTGAAGGACTGAGGAATTGCATACAGAGACAGTCTTAACAATGTTGATTGCCATATTAGAGATTACGATTTCTTTTAACAAAATTGTTGCACCAGATCCGTAGGAAATCCCAAGAAAAGAGAGATACCTTCATTGGAGGAGGATTTGGAGGGATCTAGATCCCTGTCCTTCCATTTAAGCTGACGAATACAGTTGGGGTGAGACAACACGAAAATTAGATGGTTCGCACCTGTTCCTTCGCGTACAACCACAAAGTCCATGGATGCGATCGCGTCAGGTATGGGAATTCTGGTAGTCACATTGCATTATGGTAATGTACTACAGTAGGTTTCATGCAACCCTGTTGATAGAATGGGATTCTTCATTCATATATTCTCCCTACAAAGAAGCGACACCTTCTCGCATACACCAAAGGATACGGGGCTTTGCCGATTGTGATAAAATCCTGCGAGCGACACATTTTGTGTGGTCATTTGATCCGCAAATATGGTTCAGTCAATTGTTGTTGTAAATATAGTATATGCATTGGCCGAGATGGGAGAAAGAGTGGGAATATTTGATGTAGATCATATTTGTCGTATCAAGTTTGACCCAGTTCAAAATGGGAAAGGAAATCATAGCTATATCCTAGCATCCCTTGCTTGTTGGTCACCAATGATGTGTGGCAGAGCATTTTTTTATTTTTTTTGGTGGATTGGGTACTGGTTAATTGTGTTGAAAGGTAAAATCCACAGTAATTTTCTCAGACTACAAGAAACAAACAAGACGGGGGAATTCTCTCATCTGTGTCGTTAGTCCATCGAATTCCCTCCGCATCAATGTCGGCCTCTCCACAGTCATATCGAAGCCAAACAGAGCGTCGGGGGAATTTCTCTTGGGCGTTGGAATAATCGTGACTCCAATACTAATCGCTCGCTCATTATGTCCTTCAATACCATCGCCACCATGTTTGATTGGTTGGATTTTGATGCGGTAAGAAAAGGATGAGTTTTTTCAAATTGGAGAGCCAATGAAATATGAGTGGGTCGAGTGCCAGGAATCGAGGGTCGAAGATTCAAAATCACCACTGCATATCAAATATTTTGGCCATATGACTTCCACAACTGTCGAGGGTAAAAATCAGTTGTTTCCAATAAAAAAAAATTATAATATGTTGGACTTTTAATGCATAGGGTTCAAATATTACATGGAATTTAAACCATAAAAAAGTTTGGATCTTAATTACGTCGATAGGCGTCCCCCTAGCAGAATAGATGGGTTAATCAATCTTGAAATTAGAAATTTTAATCTTACCATCAGGAATGGAAGATGCCAGCATATTCTTCGTCTTACACTGAAATCAATGAATAAGATTTAATCTTCATAACTTCCTTGCATTTATAAATGCATCCGTTACCTTGTTTACTTTTTCACATTTACCAAATCATGTTAAGGAATTACTGTCCAACCATTTGATTACCACGATTAAGTAATTAACAAGGTTTATTGCCATGTTTGGTTGATTAGAAGGCACCACCTCAATGTGATAGCACATATTATATATATTTGGGGAACGTTTGGGTTGTGACGGGCATTAGTTGGGAGCTGAAACGTGAAATGGACCATCTAATTGCCAGGCACATTTGATTTGCGGCGGACGTTAGTTGGGATGTGACACGTGAAATGGTGTTATGCCAGTATGACCTAGCTTCAATTGAATCATGTGTTTCCAGGTGGAGAGCCATGAGTGCTACCAGGTGGAGAGTCGTGGCGAGTGAATTTCTATTAAATCATGTGTTTCCAGGTGGAGAGCCATGAGTGCTACCAGGTGGAGAGCCGTGGTGAGTGAATTTCAATTAGCCCTCAGTGCATTAAGATTTTATAGTTCATATTTATATGCATTCAGATTTTATAATTCCTTCGCCATTTAATTCATTCTGAATCAATCAACCTGCATTGAGATTACTGTTAATGGTTATTAGGTATTCGGATCATTATGTATTCACATTATTGTGTGTTCTATCGGTATTCATTTGGATTATTTGTATTTGGGTCGATATGCATTCATATTATTATTTATTCAGAGTACTGTTAATGGTTATTGTGCATTTTTCAATTAAACCTGATGAGATCACTGTAGCGTTCAGAGTGACAAGTTATACAGCTCAATGGCAGTGTTCTCATAAGAGATAAGGGATGTGTGTGTATCACTCAACCTTAACAATTGACAAACTGTCTTCCATATTGACATCGATAGCCCAACATGAAAGCAGAAGTATACATATACATTCAAGACTGAGATGCAAGTGAAGATTGAGATGCAAGTCAATTCCTTTATATAATGGCTATCATAGTCAAATTAATTCAGTCGCAATCTAAAAGAAAACCTTGCATCTGGAGTCAAACTAATGGTAGGGGAGTTGCATCTAGATGAAATCTTGCATGCGTGTCTGAAGAGCTTATTTTCGTTTGTTCACTGCATTGATTTGGTGATCAATCGTTGGAGTACTAATTTTGTTTGTTCAGGTTTTTTGGTTTTTTATTGTGCATATTACGATGTGTAATAAAAACAAGGCCAACCACGAACATTGTTGCTCAGTGAAATCCCAACAGTTGTGGTCGCTTCTCGTACTGGACTACATCCCAACCCACATTCTCCAACTCTGCCACCACCACTGCCACCGTCTTCTGCCAAACTAGTGGCAGCACGAGCGTGTCCTCCCAAATCTCATTGCGACGACAATGTTCCAACTCCACTTGTATGTTGCACTGGAGGTTTAATAAAGAATGGAACTCTTCCCAAAAATTTAGTTCCTTCTAAATAAAAAACAGTTCCAAACCACACATTCTAGGTCAACCGTATATATTTTGATGTTTCTCATACACTCGTATTCATTCGCAAGGGTATCTTTGTAATAGGTTTGAAACTTTTCCGTCATATCAATAAACATAAACATAGCATTCACTAATCGTATCAAGCGAGGAAAAGGTTGAAAAGTGTGGCTTGCTTCCCTTCCTTTCCTTCATGCAAATTTAATTCTCTTTTTAAAAGAAAACATCCACTCCTCTTTAATCATTACAGGAATTATAACGGATATGAAAGTCCTCTAAAGTTACTAGAAAAGCGTGGATTTATGCTCGATTGGAGAATGCATGAATTTATGCTCGATTGGAGAATGGACGCCTCTCTTGGAAACAAAAATTGTATTATTATAAGGTATTGATTATGTTTTATGAATTTGGAAAATATTAAAATAAAATGCATCTCAACAAATTGTGTATAAAATTATTCTCATAGCCACAGTGGTAAGAGGAGAGGTTTCGTCAGTACATATTCTTCATTTAATTGATCAAGCGATAATAACAATGTGGCATCATATTTTTCTTTCACACTATAAAATTCAGTAAAATAAGGTTTACAAACAATTAGAGGACCAAACATTGCATTATAAGTGCTAATAGAAGCCATCTGAAACGTAAAAACAATTTCAAGTCCAAAAAGTGCATTATAGGTGCTATAAAACTCCTTTCTTAAAATAAAATGTGTTATAATCACCAATACAGTTATTCTTGAGCAAAAAAAAAGAAAAATAAAAAGTGTGTTCACTAATTCAAAAAATATAGTTGAAATTTCTTTAGCTAATGCATGATCTTATTTATCTTTCAAATGTCCTTAAATTTCAAGTAATTATTTTTTAATTTAAATAAACCTAAATTTATTATAAATAATTCAAATTCATGCAAACTTATTATGATTGAGTTCCATATATTTGAAAATATATTTTAAACTATAATATTGATATTTATTTAGTTTTTTATTTTGTAAGTAAGAAGAATATATATTAAAAGCCTCCTAGAAGCAGAGTTTCATGGCATAGTACAAAAATGGTCATGCTGAGAATGCAAGACTGCCCCAACAGAGGGGAAACCAGTCCATTGTACCCAAGCAGTCTGAAAACTTAAGAGAACTATTGTTTAGCATATGAAACAGAGTTAACGTCTATGACATCCATATGCTAGTGAAAAAAGTTGACAGTAAAAACTGCTAACCATCTGCTAGCCATCTACGATACGACAGAAAAGACTGACAAGCTAGACACCTGGAGCGAAATCGGGCCACTTGCCCTGGAGATCCCCTGGCCAAGGCTCCTCCTCCATGTACGTTGGATGATCTGCCCAGATGTGCTCATGCCCCACGTCGCTCACAATGGCCTCGGCTGTGCATTCTCGTTTTGCATCTGCTGTTGCACCTGGCACTACCCCTGGTGCTGCACCCGTCGATGTACCTTTCGCCGCATCCATCGTCGCGTCCGGATCCTTCATTGGAGCATCCTCATCCGAGCTAGAGGTAAGGGAGCTCTGCAGAGAGGTGAGAGTCCGAAGAAAAAGGTCCACTTTGGCTCCGGTTTCTTGTAGCCGGTAATTGAGGTCCTCCACTTCCTGGCGAATACCAAATACCAGGTCGTAGAGGGCCGCCATACTATCCCACAGTTGGACATTGGTGAAAGGGCCACGGGGGAGAGGCCCAGCCCCGCAAGAAGCATGCTGAGAGTGGGGGTCGAAGTCGGATGTCGGGTCGAGAGGAGTCGTAGAAGGACTGTGGGGATAATGCAGGGGGGAGCTAGATGTCTTTCGCACCAAAGCTCCACTAGTAGAATGTGAATTCATCCTATCATGAGAATAAGCAAATAAGTGTCCAGAGTGGTGCCGAGGAGAGGAGCTAATGGAAGGTGAGTCGGAAGGGGAGACCGAGGGTCGCCGAGGCTTCCAGGGCGAGCCCCACCTCGGTCTTCTCTTTGGACGAGTCATGGTCCAGCCCACCCTACGAGCAGAGGCGATCCCGAACGCAGGATGAGGACGAAGGGTCAGGGAGTAGACAGGGCTGAGCTCGGGCTAGGAAGCACTTAAACCAGGATCACACCATTGCCACTACAGAGCAAGCTCTATGGGAGGTCGAGAACAAAAAATACCCAACACTGCAGTCCGAGCCATAGAAAAATACCGAGCGAGAGGGATGCCTGTGTTAAATCTCTCATTAATCCCCATTCACGTCGAATTGAAGGTTTAATAAATTAGGAGAAGGGTGGCACGGGCCCTTCACGTGCCCCCGTGTCCTGGTGGCTATTGACCACTACCTTCGATCGCCGCGTAGAACGCACTACCACCCCATCCAGGGGGACATCCACCAATCTGGCTTTGCGAAGGCATTTCTGGAAGATAGGGTGATCGTGGTCTTGATCTGCATTGCATTGGAGGTATGAACCCATCCAAGTGGTACCCAGGTTGGCCAGCTCATCCGCTACCTGGTTTGCCTTTCTTTTGACGTGTGCGGGAATGACAATCAGATTGGGATGCAGTAGTCTAGAAATGGTCTGAAGGATGTGAGAGAGTCTCCAGCTGGGCGAAATGTTGTCCGTCTTTGCTCCATTTACTAGTGTACGCAGAAAGCTTATGATGAGTTGAGAGTCCCCTTCGAGGAGTAGCTTGGTGAAATTGTGATCAATAGCCAATTGGAGGCCTTTTATCAGACCCCATAGTTCTACTGCATTGTTTGTAGTCTATCCAAGGGAGCCCTCTCCGATGATAAGGATGTGTCCAGAATGATTACGGAGAACCACTCCATAGCCAGCTGCTCTAGGATTGCCTTTAGATGCTCCATCAAATTTTAGTTTAACAAAATCCTCTGGAGGGGGGGACCATAGTGAGGGGCTGCTGAAATGGGCGAAGGAAGAGGGGGGTGGGGGAGCTAGAGGAGGTTGGGGGGGAGTCCAGTGCTTGAGGATGGGGAGTTCATAGGAGGGACAAGCTAAGTCTATGCTGGACCAAGTCCGAAGATAAAGGGTTTCCAAGATGTTGCGACGGCATTGTTGCCAACATTGTTGCCAAGGAAGAGAGAGGTTCCTGAAGAGTCTTCAATTTATTTATTTTCATATTTTCTAGAGTATAAAGCCTGGAAGAAGTTGCCAGATGCGATTGAGGAAGGGATAATGGAAGGCCTCATCTCTCCAATTCACAAGAGTGTCAATGATGCTATCCCTAAGGTGGTCTGAGATACGCATAAGGATTGCCACTTGGTCCCAGATTTGGGCAGTGTAAGGGAAAATATTAAGGAGATGATTCATAGTTTATTCTGCCTCTCCACACAGTATACAAATAGAGGGCCCTACAAATCCTCTTTTGAGGATATTTTACCAGGTTAGGATGCTTGAATGTGAGACCAACCAAAGGAAGAGAGTTATCTTCGGCCAATGCTTCAGATTCCAAATTTTTTGTCAAATCTTTGAAGCCGGGAGGGGGTCTGTGTGAGTTTGAATTTGATAGGCTTCTTGTGTGCTGAAGGAGCCCTGTGTTCCGTAGCCCCATCGCAGAATGTCTTCTCCCTTGATTCTGGGAATTTTTCGTTTGGCTAACTCTTCTTTCAGAGGTTCCATATTGACATGCACCTCCAGGTCCATGTGTTCCCTTTCCAGTCGCCAGCAGCGCCAGGTGTCCTCCGTGGGGTTGTTCTGCTAGTAATCCGCTACCTGTGTCAGGCCTGCCCGAGTTTCTTGGGTGAAGATTTCATGTGCCCAATCCTCAAATCCCAGAGCGGGCCATTGGTGCCAGGAATCCTACCAGAAGAGGGTCGTTTCTCCATTACCTAATTCCCAGAAAGCATGATGTGTGACCAACTGTCTATTCTGCTTGGCTGCTGTCCAGATCAAGGATCCTTGGTTATCCCCATCCCAGCGGATGAGGTTCTTCTCCGCCATTCTTGGTGCCTATTTCTTCCTCCAGAGTTTAGACCAGAGTTTAGACCAGAGTTCCTTGGGGTTTTTTAGCCAGCGCCACCAGATTTTGGCACTAAGAATCTTGTTCATTATAGTCGAATCTCTTAAGCCTAGCCCTCCTTGCTCTCTGGGCCTACAAATATTGTCCCAGCTGACAAACGCTATCTTATTCTCTTTGGAAAGGCCTTGCCAAAGGAAGTTCCGTTGCATGCTTTTGATGGTGGTAAGAACGAATTTTGGGGTGGCTAGCGCATAAAAGACGTAGATCGGGAGGGCTTGAAGGATGGCCTTGAGAAGAATGAGTCGACTAGGGAGGTTTAAAGCTCTGAAAGTCCATGAGAAAAGCCTTTTGGAAAAAGAAGATAGGAGGTGTTCCCAAGAGGAGTTCCTAAAGGCGTTGTCAATCAAGGGAATGCCTAGATATTTGGACGGAAGGGAGCTTCTTCTGAAACCCAGTATATCCGAGATGTGGCTTTGGATCTGAGGGGGAGTGTTAAAAAAGAAGATTAGGGACTTTTCCTTGTTGCACTCCAGTCCTGAGGCTTCCGAGAAGGTTTGAAGGATCTCCTGGAGGGAGTTGTCTTCTCGGACAGTGGGGCTTCCCATTAAAAGGGTGTCATCTACAAAATGGTTGTGCGAGATAGGGGGAGAGATGTCGTGCAGGGGTAAACTTGCCAGAAGGTTGTTTTTCAGGGCTGCTTGAATGGAACGACTGAGACCTTCGTCCATGATTATGAAAATAAAAGGGGACAGGGAGTCTCCCTGTCTAATCCCTCTTAAGGGTGAGAAGGGTTTCAAGGGGACACCATTGATGAGAAGAGAGAAGAATGTCGAGGAGGTAATATTAAGGATCTAAGTGACCCAGTTTTGATTAAAACCAAAAGCTAGAAGCATGGCTCTCATAAACTCCCAGCTAAGCTTATCAAAAGCCTTAGAGAGGTCTAATTTGAGGAGCATACCTGGGGTCTTGGTTTTCTGTAGGGAGTGGATTACATCATGCGCTAAGATTACGCTGTCCATGATTTGTCTGCCCTCGACATAGCCGGATTGCTCTGGAGAGATGATTGTTGGTAAGATCGGTTTGAGCCTTCGTGCTATTACTTTTGTGAGGATTTTATAAATGACGTTATAGAGGGCGATGGGTCTATACTGCATGGGCCTATGTGCTTGTCTGTCTCTGGGGATCAAGGTGAGGAAGGTTGCATTTAGAGCTTCTAGGACCTGTCGAGTGGCCCGTGAGTCTTCCAAGATTTCCCATACCTCTGTTCGGATCATCAGACAGCAGTGGTGAAAAAAATTGCTGGTGAAACCGTCCGGTCCAGGAGCTTTACACTTGGGAGTGTCTTGAAGCACTTGGTCTACTTCTTCAATGGTGAACGGTCGGAGGAGGGCCGCATTCTACTCCTGAGTTACAAGGTGCGACACATGCCTTGTGATTTTCTGAATAGCTTGTTGTCGATCTTGGATGGGTTCTATAAGAAGGTATTGAAAGTGCTTGATTAGAGTTTTTTCCATATCATCATGTGAGTGGATAGTTTCCCCTTCATCCGAGATGAGATGTGTGATCTTGTTGGAATGCCTTCTCTGAATAGCAGTGCGGTGAAAGAACTTGGTGTTTCGTTCCCCCTCCTTGAGCCAGAGAACGTGCGATTTTTGTTTCCACAGGATCTCTTCATGTTTCTTCCTATCTTCCAACTTCTCGTTCACTCTTATTTCTTGGTCCTTTAGATCATTTGTTAACCCTTGCTCCCTGATCCACTGCTAGATCTCGCCCATATGTTGTAATAACTCTTTTTGGGAATCAAAGATGCTACCGAAGGTGTGTTTGTTCCATAGTTTTAGTGTTTGCTTCAGATTCTTTAGCTTCTGCTGGAAGCAGTACATTTTAGAACCATAGGGGATCTCCGCCTGTTTCCACCAATCATGGATATTTGTTTGGAAATCAGGGTGATCTAGCCAGAACTGTTCAAACCAGAAGGGTTTTTTCCCAGGCGTGGCTGGGACATCCACCCAAAGTTGAATAGGCCAGTGATCTGATCCGGAGAGATTCAGGATGGCGGATTCCATTGCCACCTCGTCGAGCATGAGGGATTCTGAGACAAGGAAGCGATCCAGTTTACAGGTTATTTGATGAACCCCCGTCCTTCTGTTTGTCCAAGTTTAGAGACCATTGCCAGCCTCCAAATCAATGAGGTGAAGCTCCTCTATCAGGCTATTGAAGTCATAGGAGTCTTGATCCAATCTTCTTGACCCGCCTTTTTTCTCCATCAGGGTGCGTATGATATTAAAATCCCCACCGATAATCCATTTATTACGTTGTATGAGACTGGAGGTGTAACTCAGGCTCCAGAGAAAAGCTTTCTTTTCCCCTGGGTTGGTCGGGCCGTAAACATAGGTCATATGCCCAGGCCGACTTGAGCCAATGAGCCTGTACGCCGCTGTGATAGTCCACTTGGTGGCGCAGAAATTTTCCATCAGCACTACGTTGGTGTTCCATAGGATAACCAGTCCTCCAGTTGTTCATGTGGCATCTACAGAGGCTACTCCTCCTTGTTTCCAGCAGTAGGGGAGTATCCTGTCCATATCCTCGGAGGTGCATTTTGTTTCCTGTAACAAGACAATGTCCGGTGTTTCCACTAAGATCATTTCCCGTAGCATCTTTTGCTTGCTACGACCATTGAGACCTCTGATGTTCCAGGAGATAATCTTCATGATGAAGGATGGGAGGGGAGAGGAGGGAAACTGTCCGAGATCAGGTTGATCTTCCCTGAATTCACCATGAAGTTTCCTATCTCTTGTATGAGCTTATTTGTGGATTTTCTCCCTCTTTTCTTTTCCTCCTTCTGAACCTTGCTTGGGTTTTTAGATTGACTGCCTTGGATTCCCAGGGCTTTTCCAGCTCGAGCTGTGGATCCTGCTGACAAATTAAGGAATATTTTATGTACCTTCCTCAGTTGATCCCTAGGTATGGTGTAGAGATTTTGGTGCTGGTAGGCGTGTTCTAGGTGCTCTAAATCCACCCCGACAAGATCTTGTTCCTCTATCACCATTTCTTCGTCCCCATCATGCACCTCCTGCAGATCTAGCTATTCCTGGGGTAGGTTCGGGGATGGGGTAGTGGGTGTGTTATTCTAAGGGGGTGAGATGATATTTTGGCCCTCGGTTTGGGGATCATTGTGCAGGGAGGGCTCGTGCGGGTTTGCATCAGATAAGGGGTTTTCAGGCTGATCTTGTAAAATAGAAAATTTATTACTGGTGGAGGGATCTTTACTTACCTGGGTCGCTTGTTTTCTGTTCCCTTAACGCCTTCTTCTTGTTGTTTGTACGAATCCCTCCTTGTCTTTTCCGGTATCGGGGTTTCCCTCCTTGTGCACCATGTTGAGAGGACATTCCCTGAAGAGATGACCATGTTCATGGCATTTCCTGCATCGGAAGGGGATGTGCTCATAGTCTATGGTCTGAGACTAGTCTTCATCATGGTACTCTAGCGTGATGGATCCTGGAAGGAGATAGATATGTTCAGGTAAACACAAATGCGTGCATAGGACGTGTATCTCCGCTGCTTGGTGGCTTCCGAGGACTTTACGTAGATGCCGATGGTGTTGTCGATACCTGCTAGGACTTCTTCCAGCCAGAATTCCTAAGGAAGGGAATACAGTCTGATCCAGACCGACACATGGGCAAAGTCCTCTTTTTCGGGGCTAAACTTTTCTTTCCAGAATCTCAGGAAGAGTCTGGCCGAGTTGTAGAAATATGGCGCCCTCCATCAAAGATACAGTTGCGGTCTTCCAGGTTATGGAAGATGATGGTGAAAAATCCTTTGGAGCCCAGCTGTAGGTCATAATGGCCCCTTGGCTTCCACCAATACTGGATCCATTTGATCATATCCCTCTCAGAGGGCCAAAGCCCTAGAAACTTTCCTACCAGGGCATTGTCTCTCATGTATTGCTTCTGTTCCTCGATGCGCGGTGATCTTACTATATATTTTGGGGCCTGAGGCGCTTATGGAATACATTTTCCGGGAGTCCAAGGGGCCGAAGCTTTTGTAGAGGCAGCCTCCTTGTCAAGATCAATATCTATGTCTCGGTCCTTAAACGTCCCTTCCTCTAGAAGCGTCGCGCGCATGTCGGGAGGCGGCTCAAACGTTGGCCTCTTCACTTCTGCTGTTGCATTCTCGTTAACGATAACCTGGTTGTAGGAGACACCAGTCGGCACCCCCTCTCTATGATTCAGGGGCCCCGACGGGGCAGCCATCGGTTGGGCACAGATCGTGGCGGCTGCTGTTTCTAAACCCTAGTTTCAGAGCACTTCATTCCCTTGATATTTATTTAGTTAATAAACTTAAAGATAAAATTAAAGTTTATAATATTTAAAGTTAATAATTTAATTTAAAAATATAATTTTGACGATAAATGTCGCAATGTGATGATAAATTTTTAATGCCTATATAATTTTTATTTGCCCACTTCTATTATATTATATAGATTTAGTTTTTCAAATTTATTAATATTAAATTAAAACTAATTATGCATTTATTTTATATAAGGTTGTAAAGAATGTATTTTCTCTATAAAGTTGTAAAACATGTATTGTTGGTGATGTCTCAGTTAGGGTGTTAATAATATTATGTAGGCTTTAATGGGGAGATGTGACTTATGAATCCACTAATCATCTTTTATGGAATTGTTTTTACTAATTTTTATTTTTACCATACATTTTCTGGAAAAGTATAAATCATTTTATACAAATTAAAATATGATTCCATACATCTCATTGTGACTAACATTTCCCAACGTTGCACTGTGACGAACATTTCCCAATTTCTCCATGTGACAAACTTTTTTGAACGTCGTAATGTGACAAAAAATGATTGACGCCACATTATAACGACCATTTTCACAATGTCACAAAAGTGTTTCCAGACATTGCATTATGATGAACATTTCCCTACGTCGCATTGTGACGAACATTTCCCAACATCGCAATGTGATGACCATTTCCCAATGTCGCATTGTGACAAACGTTTCCCATTGTCACAATGTGGCGAACATTTCCCTTTTGTTATCGATGTCCTTAGGAAAATATAAACCATTGTCTAAAAAGTTAAACATGATTCCATACATCTCATTGTGACTAACATTGCATTATGATGAACATTTCCCTACGTCGCATTCTGACAACATTTCCCAATGTCGCAATGGGACGACCATTTCTCAATGTCGCAATGTGACGACCATTTCTCAATGCCGCATTGTGATAAACGTTTCTCATCATCAGAATGTGACGAACATTTCCCTTTTGTTATCAATGTCCTTAGGAAATATATAAATCATTGTCTAAAAAGAAAAACATGATTCCATACATCTCATTCTGACTAACATTTCCATTGCATTATGATGAACATTTTCATTGCATTGTGACTAACATTTCCATTGCATTATGATGAACATTTTCATTGCATTGTGACTAACATTGCATTATGATGAACATTTCCCTATGTCGCATTGTGACGAAAATTTCCCAACATCGCAATGTGACGACCATTTCCCAACGTCGCATTGTGTCAAACGTTTCCCATCGTCACAATGTAATGAACATTTCCCTTTTGTTATCAATGTCCTTAGGGAAAATATAAATCATTGTCTAAAGAGTAAAACATGATTCCATACATCTCATTGTGACTAACATTTCGATTGCATTGTGACTAACATTGCATTATGATGAACTTTTTCCTACGTCGCTTTCAGATGAACATTTCCCAACGTCGCAATGTGACGACCATTTCCCAATGTTGCATTGTGACGAACGTTTCCCATCGTCACAATGTGATGAACATTTCCCTTTTGTTATCAATGTCCTTAGGAAAAATATAAATCATTGTCTAAAAATTAAAACATGATTTCATACATCTCATTGTGACTAACATTTCCATTACATTATGATGAACATTTCCATTGCATTGTGACTAACATTGGATTATGATGAACATTTCCCTATGTCCCATTCTGACGAACATTTTCCAACATCGCAATGTGACGACCATTTCCCAATGTCGCATTGTGACGAACATTTCCCTACATCCCATTCTGACAAACATTTCCCAACGTCGCAATGTAATGACCATTTCCCAATGTCACGAGCATTGTTCAATGTCACATTGTGATGAACAACTCTCAATATAATTTTCCATTGTCATAAACATTTACGGTTGTCGCAATGAAACAAACTATATATATATATATATCAAGCATAGTCATTGTCATGGTCATCATCAATTGGAATTAACTATCATGATGGTGAAGCATAGGCTATCACTCTGAACCATCGTCATTGTCATGGTGATGGTCATGGTCAGAGTCAATGTTTTCTATTTATGTAATAATATATTATTAAACCATCGTCATTGTCATGGTGATGGTCATGGTCACAGTCAATGTTTTCTATTTATGTAATAATGTATTATTAATGTATTTGTACTTTATTACTTCAATGTATTAATGTACTATTATAAATTAAATATATTTTCTAATGTTTTAATGCTTTATTAATGTTTTAATACTTTATTAATGTATTATGTATTATTTCATAATGTATAAATATTTTATTAATTTAATAATTAAAAATATATAAATATATTAACTACAATATATTTAAACACAATAATAATGACTTAATATACTATTATAATTTATTACTTAATGTATTTGTTAGTTCTTTATTAATACATTAATTAATAAACTATAAAAACTTAACTTTCTAAAGAATCTTTTATATTATTTGCAAGAGGTATCCATATAAATTTATATAGTCCATAATATTCATTTATAAATGGGGAAATATAATTATAAAACTACTCCAATTTTAAAAAACATATAAAAATTGTTGAATTAAATAATAGATTAGAATCTTAAAAATTAATTGAATTTTTTTCAATTAAAAAAAATTAGCTCATCCATGATTTCACAAAGTCATAAGGACCCTTTGCAAATTGTGACCTTCTTTTGACTATTTATCAACTTCTTCATTTAACTCTGTAAAGATACATGAGTGGATAAATTAAAATAGAATGAGCAATCAACCTAAGTTGATCTTCCAAAGGTCTAAGTATTGTATCGTGAATCTCACTAACAAATTGTATCCATTTTACCATTAAAGAAGAATCTCCAAGTCTATGAAATTGAGAGAAGTTGACATAGATTTTATTTAACTTCTTATCTGTTAAATGTTAAAGAGAAATAAAATAAACCCCAATTTGTGGGTGAAAAAAATTCATTTAATATGATACTTTATCCTTATATATATATAGTAGAGTAATAGTGGTTTTTAGAACAATGAAAGATAAACCAATTACTAAGAAGGTGGTGCTCTTCCCTAACCTTTACCAAAAAATGTTATGGTATGGATTATTTATGTTGGTAAATGGAATGACTTGGAATCGACATCCCCTACATCAATAATCCATATACATTATCGATGAAAATATTATTATAATCCATATTACTACATTTAGAATAATGAGTTAATACATTATTATAATGTATTAGTAATATATTAATATTTTAATAATGTATAGATACTTTTTTAATATATTAATTCCTTAATATTAATGTTTTAGTATATACTATTATAATTTAGTAGGTAATGTATTTACTTGTGTTTTATTACTATATTTATAATAATGAGTTAATACATTATTATAATGTATTAGTAATATATTAATATTTTAATAATATATAGATACTTTTTTAATGTATCACTTCTTTATTATTAATGTTTTAATGTTTTAGTATCAATATTTATGTTTTATTTAT
>ML819207.1:0-10056 GCA_009831015.1 Picea engelmannii
TCCATTGGTTCTAGATATCCTCTGATTTGATTTTGAGACATAGCTCCACTGTGTATCCATTTGTGGCCATGATCTACTTTTTGCATGGATCCACTATGTATTTCTCATGGCCATGATTGCTACTTTATATATATCACATGGATTCACTTTGTATTGTTCGTGGCCATGGACATTAGTCATACTTTCATATATGTCATGGATACGCAGTGTACTTGATTTGACATCCATGCTTACATTTCTTCTAAGCACGGGTATGCCCGACTCGGGAAGAGAATACTCTTACTTGTGGTATGTTCTTGGATCAGCTGTTCAGGAACCTTCATTGGATCTACTTCAATGCATCCTCTCCTATCATAGTTATAGTGTATTTTCGCCATCAATTTCCATTTTGACCTCACACATTAGGGGGCATCTATTATACCACAAATTGCCACATCAATTGCATTTGTGAGATGGCTTAGTCCTTTTCCCTAGCTTACAAACTTAAATACCATCCCCCTTCATCAAAATCATCTAAAAAAAAACATTTTTGTTTCCATTCGAGAGTCACCCATGTGAAAAATGTGGATGTTCATGCCTTACTAGTTTACAACTCACAAATTCCCTCAAAAATATGAAAAAAATAAAAATATTCCATATTTTTAGGAGGGTTTTTTGATTGGGCTCATTCCTAAACTTCCCTTGGCCTGTACACAATGGAATTCAACCACCTCAACCTCTTGACGATAGTATAAAAACATCTATGAGGGAATGGGTGAGGAGGAGATCCTTGGTGCAAGATTATGTTGATAATTTTGAAAGATTTCCTCATTCCCTGATCCTCTGAGTAACATCCCTATTATGGACACTGATTTTCCAACATTCCTTCCTCCCTTATATATTACCATAGGGTGTGTTCCTATCCCTTCTGGGTAATCTGAGGAAGAGTCTGCTAGAAAAATAGGTGTGCTCATTTCACCATATACAATATAATAATATTGTCACCCAACCATAGGCTGAAGCCACCCCCGAGCACCTTAACCTTGACAGAGAGAATAATTCTGGAAGAAAACCCTAGACCCAATAGCCAAACAAGTTAGTGTACCACTCTCCAAAGCTAGCGTACCAAGTAGAAATTCCAAATCATAACCAAGAGAAAGTCCAAGCCTAAAACCGAAAATACAAGTTGCAGTAGCTGTAGCTACAAGTACTCTCCAAACTTGCGCACAACTGATTTTCTGTAGTTGCGAGAGAGAGGTGTCAAATGAGCTCTAGCACCCTCTTATTTATACTTCTCCTTCATAGTTGTTTGGGCCGACTTCTCTTTCTGGAGGCTAAAAACTCAATATTAATTATTCTCTTTAGCCGACTTGTCTTATAGGGTTATGTCCAAGGCTCTTAGGGTTTCTCTTTCTTCCTGGAATATTCTAGTCTTTTCAAGGTTACACGTGGAGGTTAATACCACCCGTAGCTACCATAATATCAACACTCCCTCCTATCTAGAGAGGTATTAAAGGCAATGATATTGAGCACAAACAAACCATTCAACCGGTAGCATCATCATCGCCACACAATCTATCTCATGATCAAATCACGAGCACCATCATCACTATTAGTATCATCTGATAGCATCAATTGCATCATCTCTCAAAGCCATACTCCATCTAAGTAACAAGGCATGATAATGAATAAGTCACTCACTCCACAGAGTGATATAGAAACCATTCTTCTAATCCAGACATATCTCCTAGAAAAATAATTGTTCCAATAGATGCTGGAAGCCTCGTCATGGCTACAAGGACTATTCTTCTAATTCGGACATACGTCCTAGAAGACTGGTTGTCTTGGACCATTTTCCCTCCAGCCACTACATTGAACTCAAGGAAAATGTATATCTTGTACCAATCTCTGCACTCTGATCACTTCTGTGAACTCAAGGAGATGGACCATTCTTCTAATCCATACATATGTCCCAGAAGAATATTTGCCCATGGTACATCAACAATATGTCAACCTGGACCATTCTCTACAGGGAGAATATATGTCCACCAATAATTACTCCTACTTGCACCATTATCCGCCTGAAGAATGTTTGTCCATTAGTACACTGGCTATCCATCTAGCTGGAAATCATTTCCAACACTAGTGGTAGTCTCCATGGAAATTAGAACAATTCCATTCAATAGAACATGACTATGTCTATCCATAGTAGTACACAAATACTATCCAGTGGTACACAACCACACCTAGTAGCACACAACTACTAACCAGTGACACATAGTCACAACCAATGGAACACATCCACCATAGTAGCATACAACTACTGTCCAGAGACATACAATTTACACAACAAGCATATCATCTGATGTCAACCTGCATAACAATATCATGATACAAATTGATTCATTTGGGCCATTATTCTACTCACATCTATGAGATTTGGAAGAGAATCTTCCCTCGGAGAGTAAAAACATCATCCATGGGATATCTAGACTATTCTTCCCAAGCATAGAAGAATAGTGTCCCTAATTTCTGAGCCTAGAACATTCACCTAACTGGGCCATTCCTCTGGCATTAATCATAGTGCAATCTGGAGTGAATGAGTCTTCCCTAGGGAATGTCTGCCCTTGATTGTTGAACCTGGACCATTCACCTAACTGGGCCATTCATCCAACACTAATCATAGTGAAACCTGGAGAGAATGAGTTTTCCCCAGAGAATGACTATATTGACCATTTCCTAAGGAAATGACTGTCCTGCACCAACCTCCAAAATGGAGCATTCTTCGAAGCGGCTCACAACTGTGAGCTTCAAAAGAATGACTGCCTGACAAGGAAGACAATTCTACTTGACCACTAGTCAGAGTAACTGCTAAGAATAATGACTATCCTAGACCATTCCCTCACACTGGCCACAAGGGGAATCACTGTCTATGGTACATCAACAATCTATTAGACCATTTTCATTATGAAAATGATTGTCTGATTTGGACCATTTCCTGAATTGGAAAATGTCTGTCCTTCAGAAATCTCAAACCACTTTCCAAACTGGAAAGGAACTGCCCATCTTGGACCATCTTCCGAACTGGAAAATGACTATCCATAAATCAATAATATATTAGTGCTCCCTCCCAACCTGGGAGTAATCACTTCCTTTTCCAATAAGGAAGTCATCTCCACGAGCCCCAAGTTGTCTCTTAAGTATGCAAGATTTTCATCTTGAATAGAGGCTTTCTCAAAATATCTGCTATTTTCTCTTCGGTGGAGATATACTGGAGAACCACTTCTCTCTTCTAGACTTTATCACATAGAATATAATTCTTGATATCAATGTACTTTGGTCTGTCACGGAACACTAGTTTTCTCTGAAAGCTTCACATAGCTTTGATCATTACAATATATCATGGTTGAATTCAACACTTATGTTTCCTGCTAGCTCATGACATCATGGAAAAGCTCAAACTAAATCATATCCAAGTAGCACTTCTTCTGTCATCATGAGATTTTTCCATGGATTATAAATCCATCATCCCAAACTTCTAAGTAACCATTCCGATACACTATCTCTGTCATAGAAAGTTTTTACCATGCTTCTGTTGTATATGAGATATTCTGCATCAAGTTGTTTGAATCCATACAAGGTCTTCTTATATCTACATACATGGGTCTCTTTCTGGTATAAGCTTCTTCCTCAATTTGCTTTATTGGTAAGAACAATATTTTACATGTAAATTCCAACCCATGGATACTGCAGGAGGTATATCTGGTTTACTGGAACAAGTTGTCGTCATAGTCTTCTCCCTCCTTCTGGAAGAAACTTTGAATTTCACAATGCTTCCATTCATAAGTATTTTTCACATTTTCTTACATACATTGTTCTTTATCATAACTTCCATTTATTCTTCTTGATTTCTTATAGTGGGGTCAAACCAAGCTGGTAGTCTTATGATTCTCGGTATAATAACTGGTTGTTTTGGATTTTCTTTCTTTCTTGGAATCTTCGTGTTCTTCCTCATGTTCCTCTTTATATTTTGGGTCCATGAAGTCTTCTATAGATTTCATGCCCTAAAGATTCCAACTTCTTCCTTTCATCATAGGATCATGAATGTAGATAGACAACCAAGGATACTTAAGGCTTCTTTTCGAAGAAGACTTCTTCTAGAGTCAAACTGACCACGTGTTGCTTATCATAGATGCTACTTTCAATGGGAACATGGAAATATACTTCATAGTCCTCAATGGATCATATCATTTAGGATTAGATCCCTCCTAATCCTTTCTTCATGCACAAATGCATGCTCTTCTTCTGTAATCAACTCCCTCCATCTAAGAGAGTCCATGCTTCCATCTGCATCCTTATTGCCTTATGCAAAGTGTCACAAGTATTTTTCTAATTTCCTCTTGATTGTTGACTTCTTTCCGTTTTGAATTCTTTTGGATCTCTTCAGGTTTGATTCTGATTTCGGTCTATCTGGCAATTGTTACTTATATAATAGCTCCCACATGAATTGTTACCAAATATTGTCAACGTACTTCATCTTTTTCATGTGTTTTGCTTCACTTGTAGTCATCATGATATCAATCCTTATCTTGTTATTCTTCCATAGGTATTGTTTCACTGAGCATCTTATTTGTACAGGAACTATGTAAACATGGTATGTATAAGAACTATGAAGAATATTGCTACCTTGACTAGAAGAAGAAGTCTGTTTTATCTTGTTTGGATTTCTTTGAGGGTTCCCTTTCTTCAACAATTGTTGATTCGTCTGTTTCCTTCCTTTTCTTTAACTTGGGATAGTGGTTCCTGTAGTGACCATATTTTAGACAGATGAAGCATTGTATCTTTGACAAACCCTTTTCTTGATTTGGTTTCTTCCTTAAGTCAAACTTCTTCTTATTCATGAAATTCTCGAACTTTGTTGTGAAGGCTTGATCATCGTATTTCTTTTGGGATTTCTCTTTTGTGTTAATCCTTGATTCTTCTTGTGCACAAGAAGTCCAAAGTTCTTCAAATATGGGATACTCCTTTATTGTGTTCATGCTTGTGACAAATGCATCCCATGTCTTGGGAAGGCCATTGAGTAATATATTTACCAGTTCCTTTTCTAAAATGATTTCTTCAATAGCTTGTATTTGATCTCTTAACCGAGAGATTCTTACAAGGTATGATTTTATGTTATCATCGTCATTCATTTTCATGTCACGGAGCTCATTCTTTAGACACATTACTTGTCCAATGTTTTTGATTGAGAAGAGGTTAGTTAGGGCATCAAACATCTTGTTAGATGAGTCAAGATGAGAGATGTAGGGTATCAAGTGGTATTTTATAGAGTCCACTATGATACTCATAGGATTGATGTCATTGTCCTTGAACTTCTCTATAACTACAATGTTTTGAGGTTCCTTCTCGTTTCCTTCTTCAAACTGTGGTTCCACGATCTTTCCTTTCATGATATCCAACACTTTATTCTTGGCAAGGATGAGGTCAATCCTTGTCTTCCATGCTCTAAAGTTAGAATCCCCTTCTAACTTGTTTTTTGACTTCATAGAGTAATTCATGATTTCTTTGACTTGGTCAACCTTTGACTTTGACCAAAAAATCAAACTTGACCTCTAGGTTTGCTGAGAGTACCAAGAGGTGCACTAGGCTAGGGCGCACTAGGCTATCCATAAATTAGGTCAATCTCTTCACTTAAGGTGCCTTAACAAGATGGTTAGGGTTTCGTTGATGCAACAAAACTTTGACTACAACTGCCACAGTAATTGAGAAAATCCTCCCAATCTATCTTCCAACGGTTAGACTGTTCGAAGATAATGTGGGCCCATAACCTATTAGAAAAACAGGTGTGCTCGTTTCACCATAGACAATATAGCAATATTGTGAGACAACCATAGGCCGAAGCCACCCCCGAGCACCTTAACCTTGACAGAGAGAATAATTATGGAAGAAAACCCTGGACCCAATAGCCAACCAAGGTAGCGTACCACTCTCTAGAGCTAGCGTATCAAGCAGAAAGTCCAAACCATAACCAAGAGAAAGTTCAAGCCTAAAACCAAAAATACAAGTTGCAGTAGTTGTAGCTGCAGTTACTCTCCAAATTTGCGCACAACTTATTTTCTGCGAGAGAGGTGTCAAATGAGCTCTAGCACCCTCTTATTTATATTTCTCCTTCTTAGCTGTTTGGGCCAACTTCCCTTTCTGGAGGCTAAAAACTCAATATTAATTATTCTCTTTAGTCGACTTGTCTTCTAGGGTTATGTCCAAGGTTTTTAGGGTTTCTCTTGCTTCCCGAGATATTCTAGTCTTGTCAAGGTTACACGTGGAGGTTAATACCTCCCGCAGCTACCATAATATCAACAGAGTCATCCTGCAGAGTTGATGCTTGAAGGACCAATGAAGGAACCTGGACAGTTGGCTTCGAGGCAGTGCCGACAGTTAGAGTTAGGTTGTAACTACCTACTCATACTGTTTTCAATAAAATAGTTCTCTTTCCCTCCATATTTGTGTAATATTGTTCAATCTATTTGTATATGCTTACTTGCTTTACATATCTGAATTTTCTTATTACATGTATGACTTGTTTTCATAACTACCTGGTAGCAGCATATACTTGATCTCCTTTTGCAGGATGATATCAACAGATATCAAGAGCGAATCAAAGGTTGAGAGTGAGAAATGACATCAAGAGATAGGATACAAGAGTGCCCATTATAGATTCAAACTTCTCTTATAGCGATCCATTAGGGAGTTTCCCTTCTTAGAGATTGCATTGAACCATTACATTGGTATCTAGAAAATAATTGAGACCATAATTTTATAAGCTTTGTGGCATATTCATTATAGATGTGTCTTTGAGAGTGTGAATGTGCCTCTTGATTCATTTAGAAAGAATGTTTTTAATAATCCATCTCTTCAAGTTTGGTTAAAGGGTTATTAAGAAAACAATCTAAGGATTGCTTTATTAGGGCTCAATTTGACCGTACTAATGCTTTAGTTGGAGTGAGTCAAATGAATTTGTCTTTGTGTGTGTAAGTGTTTTTCTAAACAAATAACACAATTATAATTATGTACCTTAATTTAAAATATATTACTTATCATTATGACACTATGTCTCTAAGTAGCAATATCACCTACCGACTCTAGAGTATGTTCATAAGCCTTGTCCTTGTTTCTTTTGCGCCCCATTTTGAATTAGTAAGATGTCATGAGGTGTGAGAAGAATATATGTTAAATCTATCTACAAGGTCTTGTTTTTATAGGTGTTGATTTTAGTTAAACATTTTATTATCTAGATTAGAGGTGACATTTTCTTTGTAGTTACATTCTATTAAGCTTAGGTGGGTAGATATTATAATTGTAATTGGGAAAATTGTATCCTCACACTTGACTAGGTAATGTTTGTTTTCCCTCTTTATAAATACTTTTAAGTGTAACGATATATCCTTCAAAGCTTTGATGGCATAAAAATGGTGTGGATCGCTATAATGCAAAAGTAAATGTAACTATGAAAAACCAGGTAAAGGCATTAATCACCAAAAAATATCTTATCCAATTATAGAAAAAACTTGTGTGAAGTACATCTTGAGTGGGCTTAACGATTAAGAACATGCGTTTCCTCCTCAAAGATCACAAGTTCTAATCAAGGGGTAGCATATGTACACCTTTGGATACTAAACAATCAAATCAAATATCCAAATCTCTATATGAAGAGTCCCTAATTACAACAATTTAATGTCTAACTAAATTATGATCTTAACTTTCCTCTATTTTTAAAAGTTAGTTATTTATGTATTTGTCTTTACAATTTCAATTAATGTAAACTATGTATTCAAAACCAATATAAACTTAATATCATGTTCATTATATTAAGTTAAGAAAATTGGCTCAAGGAGGGATGTTAAAGAAAATTATACACAATAATGTGCACTCAAAGGTCCCTTTCTTTATGGGGGTGATCCCTTAATCCATTGTTGTTAATCATTTTCTTAATACAATTGTTTAATCTCTATAATGCAATGATCTCCACCTTTGCCACTTAACCTTCCAACAACTACTGCTATCCCCATTAATATATGTCAGTAAGACATGCAACCTAACCTCCACCTTTTGTATTGTATTTCCTCAGTTACAAAACCTTTCCGAAATGAACTCATTATTTCGAGCAGATGTAGTCTCCTGTCGTTTTGATGAAAGTGGTCCTTTTGCATATTGAACATTCAAGCCTCACTTCAAACATAAAACTTATATATATATATAATACTGCTGGCTACCTTGAGCAAACCAAGTTTCAACTTACCTAGAATAACAGAAATCCAGTGATGTAGTATTTAATCAGAACCTCCCTGTGAAATAACAATTTTGTATAGGAAGCATTGGCAACAAGCACCAACAAAACGTGGGCTGCTACTCTGAAAATCGGTTCCGCCTTCTTTGTATTTGCAGAATTGGTTCTACCTTCTAGCTTTGATTTATTAGGTCTAAAGGTAAAATAGAAACCCAACTACTTAACCTATAATTCCTTGATAACTGTGACAACCTTTTATAATGTAATATCATCTTTCATAATGTAATGTAATATGGTCCTGTAATATGGTAATATAGGACCATATTCATAGACTCCTGATTTAAAAAACCAATCACTGGCCAATGAACAGAATGATCGCATCCACATTTGGCAGCAGAGTAACTCACTCCATTTCCAGTAATGTATTCCATGTCGAGGAAGCCACTCATTGAATATATACACAGATTTTGTTTATGCAAAAAGAGGGCCTTTTGGGTCACTATCCATTTTCATTTTCCATTAAAAAGTCTGCACTTTCCTGTAATTTTTTTAGCTTGGGCTGAATTGTGTTTGAAACCTTGGTTTTACTTCCTTTGCTCTCCTGATTTAGAGACCTTTTCTCTATGCTGCCTGCTGTGTTTACTCCACCACTGTCAAAGTAAGGAATAGTAACGGATATTGGTCTTTTGTTTTTGTATGGGCATGAACAACATGAAACTGTCATAGTAAAAAATAATAACTTAAATTGGACTTTTGTGATTCTATAGGTAAGAACAATATGAATTTGGTGACTGGAGCTTCAAGGCCATCAATTAAAGAACTGAATTATTGGTAGGGATCAATTGTACCCACAATTCATTCCATCCATGAAGAATGTCTGCTGAAGAGAGCAATCATTAGAGCAAAGGGAAGGAAGACAATCATATCCATATGGAGAACAAATTTTTATGTAAAAATCGCTTTGACATACCAATCTTATGGTCCAAAATATGCATGTCTATAAACCAAATGGCAGCTTCATAAACCTAAGTAATGAATGGGGCACTGAGAAATCTGAGGAATGGACAATGTCATAGTTGTGAGTTCTGATTTTGAAACAATAGCAGTTGTATACCATATTGAGCAAAGAGTCTATCTATTTGAATCTAGTGGGACCACATGTTTGAATCTAGTGGGACCACATGTTGGGATTTGGTGATAACTTGGATTCTATTATTCTGATCTGAATAATAAGACAACAGATGTTTTGGACGTAGTCCAATGTTTATCTGTGTGATTGTTAATTTTTGGTATTTGCAATTCCAACACCACATAGCACAAAACCTTGATCTTCATTATATACGGGATTTGATAGCTTAAGTCTACATAGGTATGCATACCCTACCTTGATCTCTTAGGAGGAAACACATTTTCTTAACGATTAAGCCCACTATAAACTTGAGACCAATGTAGCATGGTTGAAGAGTACATTCACCATTAGTAACTCACAAATATCATTTCCATGAAAATTCAAAATTCACATCTAAAATAGAATTTCAACACCTAATTTTTTACCAATAATATAAAAAACTAATTAAACTTTAACATGATACATGGAATCAATTCATTAGCCTTCATGTTTATAAGTTATGGCTAAATTTTTAAAAGTTATGTTGGTGGTCATGTTTATAAGTTATCTTGGTAGTTTTTGTGAGGGAGCTCACTTCATAGATATGAATATTGATGTTGTGGATAGAGAACAAATAAAGTCAAATGTAGATTTGTGATCCACATAATATGTTGTTTCAAAAGCA
>ML819207.1:17076-28843 GCA_009831015.1 Picea engelmannii
TATAGTACAATGGAGGAAATGAGTGTCGCGGGAAAGAAAACTAGTTCTAGAGCACAAGGAACATAACTACTCTCAATGCAGGGAAGCATGTGCAAGATAAGGACACTAAGGGGAATGTCTCTTCCATGGATAAAGGCGTCAAGTCGCAAAGGCATAAATTGTAGCAATAAACAATTGGTAGGAATGCATAAGAAAATGGTTCAACAACAACAAGTTGAAGCCGACATTAGGTCTAGAAGCGTGAGCGTTTAATATGCAATGCAATTGCAACTTGACAAAATTTTGGAAGCCTCGTGGGTAGGTTATTCAGCAAGATATTGACAATAATTCATGAGTCCTCAACGCAAAGACATGGTAGGGATAAACATGGATTTCAAGTCTACTAAAATAATTGTAGCATGGGTGTCAAAAATGCTAGTGAGGTACTAACTAGAACATCCATGGAGAGGTAATCTCTACCATCTGTAAATGACACCTTTAAAGCAGCTTGAAGGTATGATTCCATTAATGAATGGGGTGGACCCTCTGGAAGATATGTGAGTGATACAGATAAATGTATCGTGCAAGCAGAATGGAACCTATCCTATATGCTAGTAAAGAACACAATACCTAATGATGAGTCTGAAAAATGTTGGCATATGTAGCAGCATATGTTAGAGGGAGTCCTGTAGGTAATGACCAAAAAAATATTGAGAATAAGATATGCATCTTCAACGCAAAGTCATGGTGGGATTAAACAAGACTCCCAAGCCTAATAGAAAACTTGCAGAATGAGCGCCAAAATTAAAAGGAGTTATAACTAGGGAAACCATGGAATATAGGCTCTACCACATGAATTGTGACATTTATAAACAACAAATAAAGTTCCATGTCGCAACTCAGTGGGATTGATCCTAAGAAAAAATAAAACAAGAAATGAATAATGCAAAAATGCATAAAGGAGAAAATCTAACCTCTATGCCAGTTTCGAGATCATTACTCGTCAGAACATATCGAAATGGAATAAAAGCTACCAAATAAAAATTTCTTCAAATTCCTATATATAAGACCAAAAACACTCACATAGAAGTTAATAAGTCCAATATAGAAACCTCTGATAAAAACAAGTATTATGGGATACAAAACTTGAAAACAAGAAACCCTAAAAGTACAATATGTATAGAGAAATGCATATCCTTATGGATTATGCATCATAGTGATCTAGGTAGATCCCATTGCTAGGCCCAAGTCAAGGGTTTCTTTTGTAAGAAACCTGTAAATTTTTCAGTTCAGGAAGAGGTCGAAAATCCATAATCATAGCTTCAAGGATAGCCTCATCTAAAGGAAACTCAACACCCATGAAACTAGGGCTCGACAACTCACAAATACCAAGGCTCAAGGTCTTACAAACAACAAGATTAGAATCAAGAGGAAAAAAACAATCCCTCGAAACAAAAGTGGGAAGTGAAGGATCACATGCCCCCATTGGATACACCACCTGATCAATTGCCAAGATCTTGTCCTGAGAAGGAAAGCATGACTGTAAAGATTCCTTCTTAGAATCAATTGAACATCGAGGATAAGACACTACATAATTCACACATGGCAGGGAAAAGTCTACTCAAACACTAGGAACATATAAAGGGGAAACTTGAGCTGAAATTGAACTAGGATGGTGATTATCAGATGAAAGTTGATCGATAGTGAAAATTCTTTTAATGTGAGGGAAATGCATCACATTAAAAAGTGTATAAACCATAACATTCATAGCATAAGCATAATCATTCCCAAGAATCATATTAAAGTCTAAAGGGTCTAGAACCACTAACAGATCAATTATAATAGTCTTTCCACATAAGGTGATAGAAAACCAAGGAAGAATCATCAGACATTCACTAGGTTTTTTGTCGAAATTCAGCAACTCACTAGTACATGACACAATCTTTGGAGAACCCAATGCTTTCCAAGTTGAGGAGGATAAAATACTTGAAGAGGATCCTTCATCTACAATACATCGATGAACGCCTTTCAACATAGATTCAACCATAACCGTTATTTGGAAAGGTGCAAAAGAAGGAAGTCGAGGCTCTACAATATCATTCCAATCAAAGGAAACCATCATGGGACTTGGAGGTAGCATATTCGAAGAGAGTGGAATTCCCCCTTGTTTAGAAGGTACTGAACTAGAAATTCTAAATACATAGTCGAAAGACGCATCACTCCCCGAAAGAAGAGTGGGATCGGCTGAAGATTGCATCGTCTCTATCACTTCATCAACCACTAATTGAATAGGATGTGAGAAAACATGGTCAAGAGACACATCTCCCCCCCAAAACGAGAGTGATATCAGCCGAAGATTGCATCGACACAACCACTTCCTCAACCATTGGTTGAATAGATTGTTGGGAAATCAAATATGACTCAAAACTAGAAGGGACATCAGATAAGGACCATGCTCTTTGTACCACTGAAATAGCAAGGAACAAATTATTAAGGCGATATCCTTTGCAAATATTACAAGGGAACTTGGAATTAAGTCCTATACATCTAATATTTTCAACCGTATCAATGCCCCCAGCATGACTTGCAATGGTTGATGACATGCTCCCAACATGACTTGCAGAGGCTAGTAGTTGATCTCCAACATGATTGCAGAGGTTGGTGAAATTTTTCTAGTATGACTAGTAGTGACTAGACTCATGCCCTTATCATGATTTGCAACAATTGGTTTCTTGTCTTCAAGATGACTCACAGAGGTTGGTGACTTTACGTCAATATGACTAGTAGTGACTAGACTTGTTCTCCCAGCATGACTCATAGAGGCTGGTTAATTTCCCCTAGCATGATTAACAGAGGTTGGAAACACATATCCAACGTGACTAGTAGAGGTTGGTGACAAGACTCCAACATGACTCGCAGAGGTTGGTGACTCGATGCCAGTATGACTAGCAGTGACTATACTTTTACTTCCAGCATGACTAGCAAAGGTTGGTGACTTTACGTTGGTATGACTCAAAGTGACTGGAATTGTTCTTCCATCATGACTTGCAAAGGATGATTGCTTGTCCCCGACACAACTCGCAAAGCCTGGTGACAGGTCTCCAATGTGACTAGTATAGGTTGGTGACTTCTTCTTCTTACTCTTCCTCTTCCTATTCCTTTTAGACTTCTAGTTACTGGTAGAAATACTTTAACTAGAAGAGGGAGAAGGAGAAGGAGTAAACTTGGTAGATGTATAAGGTGAAGGATCGAAATATGTACGATGCCCCTGACATAAGGTGCTTATCTGAGAAGTATCAAGAGTATTCGATACATTTTGAGTGGTGTACAACCAAACTGATAGTCCTAAATTAAACCTAGGAATGTTCAAAGTGGCTATAAAGGGGGCACCAATGTTTCCAAAGAAAGGAAAAGCAAAAAAATCCCCTTGGGCAGGGGTTCCTTGGTTGGTATCCTCAAGAAATTTTGTCGTGACTTTATTATGCACAGTTTCGTCCCTTGCAGGGTTTTTCATGTCCAAAAAAGTCTCACACACTAACTTTGGTGAACCAGTGGTATAACAACCCACACCTTCTAAGAGGTGGCTCCAAACAATCAAGAGAAAGACCATGGGTATTTCCCGATCAACAGAGCAATTGGTCAACCACCTTGAATAAACAATACAAAAGTGGTGATATTGACACAAACTGAGGCCATCAACACAAAGAAGCACTCCACTAAAAATTCCTAAGAGAAACATCACAAGCAAACAACTTTTCAAAATCTTCATCCCAAGTGGATAAGGTCGTGAGTCCAAAGGAATGAGAAAGTGGAAAGGGACCTTCCGGACGAAGGCACGGGTTGATTAAGTCCCAATACTGATGAATGAAGAAGTGAGAACCAGTTATCCCAACCTCCACTATCCATTATTATACGATGTAAGTACCCACACTTCATGAGGCACCCTCCAGCAGTACTGAAAAGTGTGATACAAAATCTACCCCAGGTACCATGGAAAACCCCTATAGTCACCTCTGAGATCCCTAGGAAAAGAAACTAAGATCACCAACTCCCAGTCAACGTCCAAGGGGTACATTCGATAGTCGGGTTCGAATGTATCGGCTAGCTAAATAAGCCTGAAACTCTTCAAATGGAATGATGCTAGAAGGTTTAGTATCACTTCAAGAAAATCCCCCAATATATGATCTCTCCACTGTGCTCAATTAAAATTTGGAGGGGACATCTCCTCAACCCTCCTTTACACGACCTCATGTTTGACTCCTATGTTAGAGGAGAATCTCGGCTATACTTATACAATAGTTGGATTTTAACTCTCCCTAGATCAAAATCCTATGTTTGTTTAATGGCCTTGGAGAGTTATCTCTCCAATCCTAATCCAACGCCCTAACCCTAAACTTGTTTGTGAACCCTACAAACAAAGTCTAGTACATGTTAAGTTTAGCATTCATTTTAGTGGTTGTTTTACTCGTAGGGTATGGAGTGAAACAGATTTTGTTTGAGACTCTTGCAAAAATGAAACTTATAAGAACACCGTTAAAGAAAAATTTACACTAATTCTTCAATGAAAAAGAGTTTCAAAAAATAAAGTGCATGAACAATCCTTCAAACCTTGAAATGCAAATTTTTCCTTTTTCGATTGAAAATGCACAATGCAACTTTCAAGAGAAACAAAAGAAGCAAAAAAAATAAGGATTCTTTCTTATTTTTCTTTTGAAATTCTTTCAATATGAGGAGAAAATAAAATCCTATGCTAATATCTTTTTATTTTTCAAATAACAATGCAAACAATGCAAAGAAAGAAAGAGACCTAACTAGCAAAAAACTAGGTTCTTTCATTTTCTTTTTCTTTCTACCAAAGCAAGCAACATGCCTAAAGACCTAAGTGCCAGTAAGCAAATTATTTTCTTGAAAAGTTGAAAGACAAGGGAACCAAAGAAGAATGACCAATAAACAAGTAGTTTTGTCTTTTATGTTACTAAAATAAATGAAATGCAAATGAAATGTGATTTTCCTTTTTCTTTTATGAACAAAGGGAAGAAGGTAAAGAGGAAGAAAGAAAACAGTCAAGAATCATTGAAACACAACAATCAAACTGAAAATCGGTCTAGCCACACACGACTGACCTTTTGACCCACCTAAAGAACCTTATAACCAAAATACTAACCTAACCAAAAGCAAGATATTTTAGATGATTTCAATTTTTTTAGAGACTTGACACAGCAATCAAAAGCAAAATCAATCCCAAAAGTCTCAGATTATACTGAAGAACCAAACCAAACCCTCCTAGAACAAAGAGAAAGGATTAAAAAAAAAATCTTACACAGATACATGATTGTGTACACTAGGACTAGCGGACATCCGCAGGTCATACAAAGGTGAATCGTGGATATTCACAACTCGTAAAGGGACAAAGCGCAGATGGATCAGTAAAACTTGAAAAATAAAAAATCCAATCCAGAAATATGTTGGAAAGTTGGTTGTGATTGATGTCAACTCTTGGAGATTGATGTCAAACCTTGGAGAAGTCTAGAAGCCCTTGATATGTAGTTGAGATTGATGGTGAGTTAGTTGTCATTGATGGAGTGGTTAATGTCAACAGATGTGATGAGTTCATTTGATGAAGTCTACACAAAGCCTCAGAGGTATGGTTATGGTACCCAAAGTTGGTTGAGTAATATGGACATGAAGGATAGTGTACATGTAGGTAAGACACTCATGGATGTATATTCCTCGTCATGTCATTTCCAGTGATAGGTGGTACGCCATATGGTTCCTCACAGTTGAAGGAGTTATGAGGTCATGAATTTGGAAGCCCCAAATATGGGTTAATAATCCCCTAATTGGTTGCAAGTCATTACTGAAAGGGTAAAGTGGTTGTAACAAGAAATTTCAAGAAGCCCTAAAGTTAAGGAAAGATGTTACTTAGAAAAAGTATATATACACCTCAAGAAGTCACTCATAAGTACATTCACACACACATTCTATTGAATATCTTCTAAGTGATAAAATGATTGTTATCTAAGGTAACTAAGGAGATTTGAGGCAAATTTCAAAGGGGAGATGAAGTGAATAAGGGCAAAATTCAAAGGGAGGATGAAGTCTTGTGAGGATTTGTTCTAAGGTATGTTATTTATAGGTCATCTTACCATTTTTGCTATAACTATTTTTTTAGAATGATTCAGATAGTGAAACTTTGAAGAGGTTGAGAAGACATGTAAAGGTACCTGTGGTAATAATTTAAGTATCTGGGTCATAGCATTTTCTGAGATACACTCTGTGAAATATAGGGTTTTTTCCTAGTCTAGAAACTAGTCTCAAACAGGTGTTCTAGGTAAAATAGTGATAACTTCTTCATAGAGGATAAAAATTTAGTGAGACCAAATAAATAGGACATAATACAGTTTTTAGTATGCTGTACATTATTTTCATATCTAGATATCAAATATTCTGTGTGTGGCATGCTCTACAAGTGCGCTCTCTAGAATAAGCTAGAATTCATCAAGGTTTGTCATTTTTTCTATAACTCCTTTTATGGGATGTTCCAAGTAATGAAACTTGGAGGAATTGTTAGAAGATATTGAATAATATTGGGTAGAATTTTCAGATCTTTATTCATTACAGGTACGGGTCTATTCTTGTTGAAAGTTAGGGTTTGTGACTAATCCAAAAACTAGTTTTGTGAGATTGAGGTAAAGCTTGATGAAGATGATATTCTCTTGTTGATGAAGTTGAGGAAGGTATGGAGGTGTGTGATCACATACACCAAGTTTTTTACAGAGTTACAGGTATGTTTATATGCATGTTTTGAGGGTTACATGTTGATGATGTTGTGGTGCATGTTTGAGGCAAGTCTTTGGTATATTGTTGAGGCATTGGCACATGCTTGAGGCACATATTAGGTGCATGGTTGAGGCATATACTTGGTATATGATATTGGTTGTTTGGTACTTTTTTGAGGTACACCTTTGATGGTACTTTATTGATATATCCTATGGTACATGGTGTATGGCATGATTGAGTGATATGGTATATGGTTGAGATACATTGTTGGTACATGGTATGGTACATCTGTTCATGTAAATTGTTGATGTGCATGGTTGATATGGGGTCTGGTATAGGATTGGTACTTGGTATGGTGTTGATGTACATAGTTGATGGTTGAGGCATGTTTGAGGCAAGTCTTTGGTATATTGTTGAGGCATTGGCACATGCTTGAGGCACATATTAGGTGCATGGTTGAGGCATATACTTGGTATATAATATTGGTTGTTTGGTACTTTGTTGAGGTACACCTTTGATGGTACTTTATTGATATATACTATGGTACATGGTGTATGGCATGATTGAGTGATATGGTATATGGTTGAGATACATTGTTGGTACATGGTATGGTACATGTGTTCATGTAAATTGTTGATGTGCATGGTTGATACAGGGTATGGTATAGGATTGGTACTTGGTATGGTGTTGATGTACATGGTTGATGGTTGAGGCATATGGTATAGGTTATGGTGCATGGTTGATGCACAGTTTGGCACATGTGTTGGTGCATGGTTGATGCACGGTTTAGTATAGGTGTTGGTGCATAGTTGATTAACTAGGTGTGGTAAGGGTTGTGGTACACGATTGATGTTTGGTATGGTACAGGTTGATGGTTTGGTACATTCTTTGGTACATGGTTGAGACATGTATCTTGTGATGGTATGTTGGTGATCTTGGTACATGCTTGGTAGAGGCATGTATCAGTGATGTTGGACATCTAGTTGAGAGGTGTCCTTGGTATATGATCCATGTGAGAGGCTCTAGTTGAGTATCAGTGAAATTGACAAATTGGATAGGTTGATCAGTGACAGGTTGGATACAGTGACATGTTGATAGGTTACAGGTTGATGTGACAGTGGCAATGACAACAATATGGGAAAAAGAAAGGGGGTTTTAGCCTCCTTCCGATTGGAGCCAGAGAATCAGGGAGTTGGAGGCATGTATCAGTGATGTTGGACATCTAGTTGAGAGGTGTCCTTGGTATATGATCCATGTGAGAGGATCTAGTTGAGTATCAGTGACATTGACAAATTGGATAGGTTGATCAGTGACAGGTTGGATACAGTGACATGTTGATAGGTTATAGGTTGATGTGACAGTGGTAATGATAGTGACAGTGACAGTGGCAGTGACAGTGACAATGACAATGACAATGGAAGTGACAATGGTAGTGATTGTGGTGGTGACAAGTTGGTCTGCATTTATATTTCAGGGTGGCAATATGGGGAAAAGAAAGGGGGTTGTATCCTCTTTCTGGTTGGAGCCGGAGAATCAGGGAGTTGGAGCCTGAGAATCAGGGGGTTGTAGCCAATTCTGGTTGGAGTGAGAGAATTCAGGAAGTTGTAGCTTCCTTCAGGTTGGAGCCTATAAATAGGGGGTCATAGCCTCCTTCCAGTTGCAATTGGAGAATTGGGAAGTTGGTGCTTCCAATGAATGTATTCTTTGATATATAAGAAAGCATTCTATGGTTTTCTCCCATTTGGGTTTCCACGTAAATTATGGTGTATTGTGTACTTGATGTGATGTTGCTTATGTTTACATGCTCATGATATACTGATTATATATTGATGATATACTGATGATATGATTGAAGTTTATATATTGTGGTTAAAAGTGGTAAAAGTGATTATATCGATTCACCACCCCTCCCCCCCTCCTCTCAGTATTCCAACAAAGGAGGCTTCTAGAAACTTAGAAAACCTTTCTAGATGACGGATGATTTGAAAGAAAATCTCAGAAAACAAGAAATTCATAGCAATCAAGACAACACAAGAAAACCTCAAAATGATCCAAACTAGGAGAAAGATCCCCAGTATGGCTACCAATTCTGTTAATGGGATTTTTCCTTGTGACCTTGGGTCATGTAACAACAAAACCTTATTGTATTCAAAAGACAGACCCTACCCTCACACACACAAATTGGTAATCAAATAACTACTTTTGGAAGAGAGAAGAGAAGAGGTCACACCTTATATCATATCACTTGATGTCATTCCTCGCTCTCAACCTTTGATTCGCTCCTAATATTTTTCGATATCAGCCTACAAAAGGAGATCAAATCTATGTTTCCACCAGGTAGTTATGAAAACAAGTCATACATGTAATAATAAAATTCAGATATGTAAAGCAAGTAAGAATATACAAATAGATTGAACAATATTACACAGATATGGAGCGAAAGAGAACACTTTTACTGAAAATAGTATGAGTAGGTAGTTACAACCTAACTCTAACTATCAGAACTTCCTTGAAGCCAACTTCCCAATTTCCTCTATTGGTCCTTCAAGCATCAACTCTGCAAGATGAGTCTTCCTCAAATGACCCAAAAGGGATAGGAACACACCCTACAATCATATATAAGGGACAAAGGAATGCTGGAAAATGAGTTTCCATAATAAGGATGCTACTCAGAGGATCGGGGAATGAGGGAATCTTGAAAAACTATCAGCATAATCTTGTACCAAGGATGTACTCCTTACCCATGCCCTCATAGGTGCTTTTATACTATCCTCAAGAGGTTGAGGTGGTTGAATTCTGTTGTGTACAAACCACGGGAATTTTGGGAACGAGCCCAACCAAAAAACCCGCCCGAAAATGTGGAATATTTTTGTTTTTTCATATTTTTTAGGGAATCCGCGAGTTGAAAACTATCAAGGCGTGGACATCCGTGGTTTGTAAATGGGTGACTCATGGATGGAAACAAAAATGTTGTTTTTTTAGGTGATTTTGATGAAGGAGGATGGCATTTAAGTTTGCAACCTAGGGAAAAGGACTAATCCATATCACAAATGCAATTGATGTGGCATTTTTTGGTATAACAGTCTTAGAGACCAAGGGGGGTATCCCAATCCTTCCAACTACACACCTCAATATACGTTAGATAGACCAGTGCCTAAGTAGCCAAATACCTTAACAATATTCAACCAAGTGTTAGGGAAATAAAGTTACAATATCAATAGTGATATGAGATAAATATAAGAGTGTTGAGATCTGAAATAGACATTTATAACAGAAAATACAAACTAGCACTATGATTTCACTCTTTAAATGAAGAAACAACCACCTTTTGCAGCACAAGAGTGAGATATTATTGCATAAAAAAAGAACCAATGATATACCTAAGTTTACTTTGATTTTATGTTGTAATATGGACTAGCGTTCTACTTTCCAAAGATTACATAATCTGATTTATGATTAAAAAACACGGAAACTGTAGATTTTGGGTGAGGAAAAGTGTCCCAAGAGTGTCTAAAATCACTTGGAATTATTAATATTGGGTACTTCAGCTAGGGAAATAAATAAACATTATAAAAAAATCCCATCAATCACAAATTTCAAGTCCAAATGAATTATATCCAAGAAATTATCTAAAACTTGCAAAAAATGGTGGTGAATCCCCTTAGGGTTTCACCAAAAATATCCAAACTGAAATATGAAAACAATGAATCACTTAGGAGATGAATTTTACCATCATAATGTGCTATATAAACTTAATAAACAATTCCAAAGTGAAATATGAACTAGGGAAGGGCTATATTTTACCTTTTAGGGTTAAACCCTAGTTTTAGGGTTTCACCAATTCTTATTTTTATTGTTGCAATTAATTTCCATAATTGATAAAAAACTTAAATCAGCCACAAGAATGCTATATAAGACAATGAATCGTGATCCAAGTGGGCCAATTTTCCTTCTAGGGTTAAAAATCAACAATTTAGCACAAACCATTGGATAAAGAAGTCTAGAAAACTAAGATAAACTGATAGCTTTCCACTATACAATGAAATAAATATTTTTGACGGTTTATATTTTATACATATTTTTATTTTTATGTTTTATAAGACATAACATAAAATAATTGAATTTATAGGGGTTTTGGTTGGTGAGTGTTGGGAGTTAGGGCTTAGCCTTATCTCCACATAGGGCTTATGGGGTCAAGAAGTATGCCCCTCTAAGAAATGGTTATCCACATTTATGGATTATAGTGAGATATTATGGCCACAAGGCTAGTAATTTCTTGTCTAATCAAGAAAAACCATGAAATCAAGGCACAACAAGAAGGGTTTTCCCAATGGAATAACCTTCACCAAGAATATCAACAAAATACTTGAAAAGAATACTTAAAACCCTTGCCAAGGAGCATAGAACTAATCAAGACAAGAGATAAGAACTTACTGAATCGTTTTAGGGGAGAAGGAAGAGATACAAACCCTATACATCCTCTCTTCAAATAGTTGATAACTCCTTAATGGATTGATCTTGTTATTTTATGTAGAATCTTTATCATTCACATCAGTCTTTAAGAAAAATATGCCAAGAAGAATAACCAAGAAACATAGAGCTCCAAGAAATGACATTGAGAAAAAACCAAGAAAATATCTTCTATTAAATGACTCCAATAAGGATCTCCAACAATTCACAACAAAATGAGTGAGAGGAGTGCCTATATTTATAGATGAGGCTCTCAACTCCTCTTCACTCTTTATTCCCCAAAATTATGCTAAGGAATAAAATAAAATGACTTGTCATCCACACAAATTAGAGACTAAGTCAAAAAGTACAATTAAATGATGCTTTACATGTTTAAAACCCTCATAAAAGGGTGGCGTCAACTTTAGAAGAGGGTCAATTTGGCCTTTTTGGTACAAAATTTCACTTGAAGAGTCTTGGGGAGGGATTAAAATGTGGCAAGGAATATTCCTTGGATGGCCTCACCCCTAGCCAAAATAAAACCCCAAAAGTGGATGGA
>ML819207.1:35088-73648 GCA_009831015.1 Picea engelmannii
ATCTTGTACTTGAACATTTAAGTGGGGTAAAAGGAGGTTGCCCCCTCGAAGAGGCTTATTATCTGAAATTATCTCTTTTTCAAGGCATTGAGTACTTTTTCTGAGGTTTTTATATGCTATATTGATGTTTGGTTCTTAACACCTAAGAATGGGGACTCAAGGGACACGCAATGACTGTCCACCTAGGGGGATTTGGGTAACCTATAACAAAGACTTGTACATCAAAAACATCCCATCATAGCCACATACAAAGAAATCATCACACTTTGGACACATCAGAGTAGTCACATCTCGTGAAAAAAAGTAGGGTACACTGTAGAGAAGCTGGGGTGTAAAAAATCGCTCTAACTTGGGGACATGTGCTCATCTAGAGAGTACATGAGAACTCTAGAATCTAGGAAACATTTAGACCTGAAACATTCTCACAAAATGGATATTAAATGCAAGGGAGGGGAAGACACATGTGCCTAATCCTTTCCCCGAGATAAAAATAAATCTAAGCATGATATGAGATGAATGAAGTACATGACGCCAACCTTTAAATAATTTCATATAATGTAAACATCATTTCCTTTATTTAAAAATGAACAAAATGTGCAGCAGCAACACTCAATAAAATTGTAACACACAAGTTAATTTAATGCTCATGGTAAAGATCTTATTCATTCTAACCTACCATAACATAATAAACATAACATGCTAAGTAAAATCATAAATCCAATGTACGCATTTAATGAGTTAAAGATACCTTGAAATTTACCTTTATGCTTAGTAACAAACCAAAATAATGAAACATCAAGGATCTACTAAGCACATGTTGACATCTCCTTTACCTTTCTTCGGTTGAAATCTAAAGTATGATCATTATCATGTGAACGAAGGATGAAGGCATGCCAAGGTTTGCAAGTACTGTTGCAAGATTATTCAATCCAAAGGTGGATAGGTATTATGTAATCATTTTTTTTGTCATAAGCATAAGGCAAACCGTCATTGCTACTCGTCAAACTATCTAGCAAGAGGGACTCTAAAGGTGTCTCCAATACAAACCTACACGAATATTGTTGCCCCTTCTTGTTCTTGATTATATATATGGATGAAGTATGAGAAAACCCATCATTCTGAAAAAGATGTAAATCCATGACTCATGGCTAGCTACACCTATATATGGAATTGAAAATTCTTGTAATAATCCCAAGACCGAGCATGTTGATGTCTACTAAAATTTACATATCTAAAACCATTATCACTGGATATGTTTCCTTGAATGTGAAAGTCATGAGTTGAGGAATTCCATGGCTGAAAAAAAATTGTTGTTAGTTGGCCATGAAAAACCTCTTTCGGTACCTACAAATCATCCCCATTGGTGGGATGACATGCCTATTCTTTCGTAGTGAATTTATCTTTACATCAATGACTATGTCCAGCTCTCCACAGGACCACAAATATACAATTTTACCTTCACCATATGTAACTTAAATGGGATCCCCATCAAAATAAAACAACTTCTATCCCATTTAAGTATTTTAATACGGAGAAGAGCATCAATATTCTCAATCTTGTTTTTGTCATGTTCTCCATCAAATAAGGGCTCCTCCATTAGATTTTCCTCTTCCAAATTGCTAAAAGCAGTATCATGAAACTTGAAATATTGAAAGGGAGTACATCATATCAAACCCTTGCTTTCATGTGGTGGACAACTGATGGATGCTTGGATGTTCATGTCATCAAAGATTTATTCATATACTTGGTCTTCAAATATCTTGTGATTTCCAATGGAAGCATGAGTAGATTCTTTGTCTCTTCTTCTTCTTGGGTATTTTCAATGAACTTATCATCTTCAAGAGAAAAAGAAGGTTCTTCTTCAAGATTTTCTTCAACAAGGTCATGTTGATCAATCACATCATGAACGTTATTGACATATTCAACTTGGGGTACATGTTCCTCATCCTTTTCAAATTTTGAAATGTTGTGCAACAATGGCTCATGGGAGGGAGGAGAGGGATGAGCCTCTTCCTCACTAGTTTCATCATCTTTATAAGGAGGGATTTGGCCTTCTTTGATGGTCCTTTGTGGATCATAAATTGTTCTGACCTACAGGATAGTGGGAATCCCTTGCTCATAATAGCCCCAATGTCTGCAAAATGCCTCAAGGAACACTAGAAAAGATGGAATTTCTCCCTTCTCGAGAGATTTAAACCAAGACATTACCTCATTTCACAATCCAAATGAAAACAATTTCATCGTGCGATCTTAATAAATGATGTCATTGTCTCTACAAAATTCAAAGAATGTTAAAAGATGGCATGAGGTTGAATCAACATTCCCACAAAAATCTAGGATCTCCCCTAGATCCACATTGGGATCCTCATAAAAATGAGCCAAGACATTTGAGAAATCAAGTGGAAAAAAATATTGAACCAACTATCAATTTACATTTAACGTTGGGGCCCGAGTAACCCATGCATTAGAATGAAGCTCTCCTAGACAAAATGGAACACCTGCAAAATCCAAAGGAGCAATTAAATCTTCCCAAAAAAATTCTTTGTCAAAGTCCATATTAAAAAAATACACAATGATAACTTATTAATATCATAGGATTTCATACCAATCATATAAATACCAAATATGTGGAGTCTCCAATATAACTTGAGAATTATGAGAGTTTAGTTTCATAGATAATTCATCAATGCTTCGAATCAATCTCAAGTTACCTTTCGATCTTTATTTATGGGAATTACCTCTTGTAATGTACTTATTTTATACTTTCTTTGAGTGGAGTCTCCAAATGAAACAAATAAAGGTTAGAAATAACAATAATCTTATGAATATTCCAATACAAGAAAACTTTCCCAATAACATAGCAGGATAATATCGTCAAGTTCTAGGAAATGAAACAACAAATATGTCCTCGACAATGACTCTGAAAAATGTTACCACCCAAACTATCATCCCTTGGAGGTATGCTATGAGGATAACACAACATGACAAATGCACCATTGTCATCTTAGTAGAATATCCCCTTCACTTTAGGCCAACTCCTTGAGACCAAGTGGGGCATCCCAATCCTTCCAACTACACACCTCAATATACTCTAGATAGACCAGTGCCTAAGTAGTTGAATACCTTAATAAAATTAAACCAAATGTTATGGAAATAAAGATACAATATAAATATGCTTTGGAGATAATTATAATAGTGTTGATATCTGAAATAAATAGTTACAACAGAAAATACAAACCAGCACTATGATTTCACTCTTTAAATGAAGAAACAACCACCTTTTATCACACAAGAGTGAGATATTTTTCATAAACCAAGCACCAATGATACACATGAGTTATACCTTGATTGTACGATTTACTATGGACTATATTTCTACTATCCAAATATTTTGTAATATTATTTATGATAGGAAAAAAAAAACATAGAAATTGCATATTTTGGGTGAGGAAAAGTGCCCCAAGAGTGCCTAAATGCACTTAGAATGATGGATCTTGGGTACTTCAGCTAGGGAAATGAAAAAACCTTGAAAAAACACCCCAACAATGATAATTCCAAGTGAAAATGGATAATATCTAAACAATTATCTCAAACTTGCAAAAAATGGTGGTGAAACCCCCTAGGGTTTCACCAGAAATATCCAAAATGAAATATGACAGCAATGAACCACTTAGGAGATGAATTTGACCATTATAATTTTGATAAATAAACTTAATAATAAAATCCAAAATGAAATATGAACTAAGGTATGGTGAGATTTCACCTTTTAGGGTTAAACCTTAGTTCTAAGGTTTCACCAATTCTGATTTTTATTGTTGTAATTAATTTCCAGAATTGATAAAAATCTTGAATCAGCCACAAGAATGTTAGATAAGACAATGGAGCATGATCCAAAAGGGTCGATTTTCCTTCTAGGGTTAAAAATAAACAATTTAGCACAAACCCTTAGATAAAGATGTCTAGAAAACAAAGACAAATTGTTAGCTTTGCATTAGACAATGAAAAAAATATTTTTGATGGTTAATATTTTGATAGGATATTTAGACACTTAGGAGTTATTTAAGATCTACTTGGTCTATTGTGTCGTTAGGTAAAAGTGTGTTTCTTAGTATGTTTCTTTAGTATGCATAAGTATGCATTTGTAGTTAGGAAATCTGGCAGTCACGATATGTTCCCAACATAGAGTGATCTGACGGTTCATACTCTCTTCGATCTTAATGGCCATTGATCCATGGCTTAACACCCGATTGGTCCATGACCTCTATTTAAAGGGCACGGAGGGTCATTTTCCGAATGATCGATTGTGAGAAACTCTCTTGTAAAATCTCTTTGTAATCTTTTTCTTTGCATTAATAAACTGCTCTAAGTGGTCGCATTGGTTGGGGTCGTGGAAGTTTCCCCGTAGGGGTTTTACCACGTGAAAACATCGGTGTGTTGATCTTTGATATGGTTATGTGAGTGGTTACTGAAGGTGTTCTTCCTCTGTTGGAATACTTGTGTTGTCAAACATGGTATCAGAGCCTGTTTGAAGACCCGCTCTTGTTGTAGGTCAAGATCATGAAGCCGAGTTGCCTCATCTCCATTTTCTATCATTTTCATACATTTATGGGCTAAGAGGACTGTTCCATTGTGTCCAAAGTGCTCGTTTCAATCAGGAACACTTTTCGCTTCACTCGAAAAGTTTTTTGTTTTCCCAAGATACGACCATTACAGTCAGATCCGGAGGTATATAAAGCTTGAATACGCATTTTTTTAAATTTTGGCATAGTAGTATTTTAGTTTTATTTCAGTTTTGTTTTATTTATTTCTGGGTTGCTACTCTTTTAGATATGCATATGCTCTTTGCCCCGCTCCATGTGTGATCTCGGCAAATCAGAAACATATAGGAAAAGGTGCATCTTCTGGGTAAGCTAACCAAGATCTAACCCTTGTTGTCATCGAGAAGCAAAAAAAATTTCTTGTGTGAAAAGAGTTTTTTTTAGCACGTTCTCCAAGTTCATCTTCCACAACAACAACAACACCCCCAATCCTCCTTCTGAACATTACAATATGTTTTGCTAGATCATTTGGTTAAAATTTGCCTTATTAAATAAGAGGTCTTGAGTTCAAGTCTCTCTTTTGTTACCTTTTTTGAAAAAGCACATGCTAAAATTGTAAAGTCTATTTCACTTCAAGTATAAAGTGAATCACTATAAGTAGCTTTAATATTTTATTTTAGAGTTATTTATTTTGCATCCATCTTCTCTGTTATAAAGTAACTTCATTGTAAAAGTGATCCCCACTTCTCTTTATAAAAGTGGGTCACTTCATAAAGCAACTTATACAATCATGTGGTCATTTGGTTACCGATTGTGCCTTTTTTAAAAATGACATAACTCTAACATCGGAAGTTCATTTTCAATGCCTTTTTTTTTTAAACCACATAAATTTTCGAGCTCTTTCCATCCACATCATCAGTTTCAGTTTTTAAATCCACATTACCTGCATATTTAATATGGATTCTACAAGTATTGTCTTGCTTACCAGCAACAACTACTTCCAATGGAAATTTCATATGGAAGATTTATTAAGAAGTAAAGGCTTGTATTGGATTACCTTGGGAAAGGAAAAAGCACCCATTGATGATGATAAGAAATCCAAGTGTGATAATAGGAATAACGAAGCATGTGGACTAATCAGAATTTTCATCTCTCCTGATTTAAGGTACCACCTTCAAGATATTGATGACCCCAAAGAAGCTTGGAACACGATTGAATCTGTGTTTGGTAAACTCAATATTATTCAAGCACAACAATTAGAATGTCAAATACTGACCTTGAGTCCAAATGATTTTTGTTTCCTTGGAGACTATCTATCTAGGTTTAAAACACTCAAAATTTTATGTGAATAATGTAAGATAAAGATGGAGGAAGGGTGTTGCATCTATCTTATTCTTTCTAAGCTAGGTAGTGCATATTATATGTTTGTATCTACCTTTTATGCCATGAGAGAGTCTCTAGGGGAAGAAGCTTATGAAAAACCCACTGTTGAGTCCTTTTGTGCTTCTTTAATTCGAGAGGAAGATAAGCTTGTACAATTTGGAGTGATCAAAACGGCAGGTCCCGCCAACAAAGCCTTAGTTACCCAGCAGAAAGATAAACCCAAGTATCCCAAGAAGCAACATCCTCACTACAACAACAAACAAAATAAGGGTCCCAAACCTGCTCAGATAGCTTCAACTCCCACTAGTGACAAAGGAGCAAAATATAAAAGTAAGAATACTAATAGAAATTTTCACAAAGTCTCTTACAGAAGCGAAGTTCTCCAAACTTCGATCTATGTTAGGAGTTCAGGAAGTTGTCATTAAGGGGGGATAGGCTCTAATGCCTCCTTCCTTCTCATATTTTGTCACTATTGTAAATCCTTCAATCCTATCCCATGTTGTTCTTAGGAGGGGATGTTAAGATATTTAGACACTTAGGAGTTAGTTAATATCTACTTGGTCTAATGTGTCATTAGGTAAAAGTTTGTTTCTTAGTGTGTTTCTTTAGTATGCATTAGTATGCATTTGTAGTTAGCAAATCCGACGGTCATGATATGTTCCCAACATAGAGTGATCCGATGGTTCATACTCTCCTCGATCTTAACGGCCATTGATCCATGGATTAACACCTGATTGGTCCATGATCTCTATTTAAAGAGTTGGAGGGTCATTTTCCAAATGATCTATTGTGAGAAACTCTCTTGTAAAATCTCTTTGTAATATTTTTCTTTGCATTAATAAATTGTTCCAACTGGTCACGTTGGTTGGGGCCGTGGATGTTTCCTCGTAGGGGTTTTACCACGTGAAAACATCAATGTGTTGATCTTTGATATGGTTATGTGAGTGGTTACTGAAGGTGTTCGTCCTCTGTTGGAATACATGTGTTGTCGAACATAGAAAACAAAGACAAATTGTTAGCTTTGCATTAGACAATGAAATTAATATTTTTGATGGTTAATATTTTATAAACTTTTGTATTTTTATGTTTTATAAGACATAAATGATTGAATTTTTAGGGTTTTGGGTTAGTGAATGTTGTGAGTTAGGGCTTATCCTTATCTCCACCTAGGGCTTATGGGGTCAAGAAGTATGCCCCTTTAAGAATTGTTTATCAACGTTTATGGATTAGAGTGAGAGATTGGAGCCACAAGGCTAGTAATCTCTTGTCTAATCAAGAAAAACCATGAAACCAAGGCCCTACAAGAAGGGTTTCCCCGAGGGAATAGCCTCCACCAACATTATCAACAAAAGACTTGAAAATAATACTTAAAACCTCGAGCAAGGAGCATAGAACTAATCAAGACAAGAGATAAGAACTTACCAAATTGTTTTAGGGAAGAAGGAAGAGATAAAAACCCTAGACTTCCTCCCTCCAAGTAGTCGATAACTCCTCAATGGATTGATCTTGCTAGTTTATGTAGAATATTTATCATTCACAATAGTGTTTTGGATTCAATAGACCACAAGCGTGTGAAAAAAATAATCCAAATGTCACCCTAGGTAGTTAGTGACACAAAAGGTTAGTTAATAGATGAGCATGCATAATAAATAAGTGTAAACAAATGCATGAACATATGCATAAACAATAACATACAAAGATAAATTGAAAACACAAGGAATTGTTACCAATCAGCTAGATCTTCGAATGATAACATCGCAGAGCCAGTGAAAGTACAAATGGTCTCTCTTCTTCCTCCTTGGGAGGGAACTTTTTATTCCCAGAGACAAACTCTCTTCTTCTCTCTGGTACTAGTCATGATATGAAACAATGAACTGAGTTTTCAAGTGGTGAGATCCTCAATTCCTCTAACAGTTCAAGATATGGAGTGATGGATGGAATTGGGGGTAAACAATGGGTACTCTCGTTCACAATTCTGCAGCATAAATTCACACCATATTTCTATGTGTCTTTTGAATGCATGACCCATGACCTAAAATCTATTAAATTTCCTCTTCTCGGTCTTTAATCCAACTTGTTTTACATGTGAATTGGGATATTTTAAGTGGTGGAGTAATTCCCAAGTTAGGTTAAATTGAATTGTAGGGTTGGATCTATGACCGGTGGGACGTGGACGCAAGCAGTGTCGTGAATGTACTTTCTCTGTTCGATAAATTATTCCATCTTGTAGATAGCACGAACCATGCTTTATCCAACTACATTGATGCATTGTCAGCGTGAATCTTTTTATGTAAAGTCATGTTGATTGCATTGATGGTGCGAACTATTTTTTGGGAAGTCGCATTGAGTCACTATAGTTTTCTTTCCTTAATTTCTTGATTTTGTTGAGTGAGATTTATCAACACTTGTGAGTATGCATTTTTTATGTATTAAAATAATGATTTCTCTAGTGATCACCTGTATTTCTTGGTGATCATTTTTCAAGTGATAACAGATGAACCTTAATGTGTGAGGTTAGGAGCAATCATATAGTTGAAATACATCATCGTTTCTTTTATGGTGTGCATTGATGCTTGTATGAAGAGAGATATTTGTTGAGGAAACAAGAAGAATGGTCCTTTGGAGGAAGAAAGGAAGAATGCATGTACAACCATTACCTTACTATGAAAAAAAAAATTGTGCAAACAAGACGATCATGCCCCATGATCATGTATGAAACATAAGTAATTTTTGCTATAGCAAGAATGAATCTTGGAATGATATTGTAACTAACAATTTGTTGAAGTAGATATTTATATCACCCTCAAGGGCGTCAATAACAACAATTGATGGTTATGGAATGGGAATTTTCTCTGAAACATAGAGTGAACACCTATGATGAGTGTTTATGACTTGAAAAAGGTTTGAAATGATAAATCAGGTTCAGAGGTCTTTTATTGGTACTGAGAACTGCAATTGTTGCGAAGCAAGACCCACCCTGGTATGGATATTTTTTGATGTTGAATACTAGGGGGGTTAACAGAATCATAGAGAAATGATGAATATCTATTGTAACACACCCACAATGGGGCATAAAAATTTTGTTCTCCTTCATAGAACAATATCCTCATTAAGGGGTCTCTATTTCATTCTTCTCTCCCAGGGCTTTCCAGCCATAGCCTCCATGCTCCGAACCGAGCTCAGAAATGGAAACTACCCTCTTCTAAGTCCTTCGGGTTCTTCCATTCCCCTTATACTTGCATATGATCGTGAGCTATGACCAGACGCAAAAACAATAGGTGTTAAGGCAACCACTGCACGAATTCCCCCCGGATGACAATTCTTTGAAGTTCACAATCTGACGACATGTGTCCTTGGGGATTTTTGACGGTCCTGATTCACTTTGGGACTTTGGCATTCGAAAGTTTAAAACATTCCTACACCTTTTCCTCCAAAGTACGTCATACCCAGAGTTACAGATCGATCGCAACGCATCCCTTCGCAATCAATGACTGTGATCCACTTCGGGACTCTAGCATTGGGAGTATCAAATTCTTACGCACTCATTCCTCCTAGAGTGCTTTCACCTGGATACAATGGATTTATGCCACGCGTCCCTTTGGATCTGATGGTCTAGGTTCTCTTCTCTTTCGATAATTCATACTCACTATTCTTCTAGATATTTTTTAGCTGTGAAAGGATTAAGAGATTTGCGTTCTTTCTCTTGAACTTAACGCTTGGAAGAATTCTTTCGCACACCCCTTACGCTCATTCCTCAACTCTAGGACTTAAGTGGTTCTCAGTCTCTGCCTAACTCGCAGAGAGCCTGTGCATATGTGCACTATCTCTCTTGAGATTTAATAGACTCCTTCCTCCCAAGGACTTAGAAGTACTAGGAGTGTCGACATACATACATGAAACTATGCCCAAGGTCGACAAACTCACAGTTCGTGGCTCTAGCTTAAGCCACCACAAGGTTCAAGCATCTACGAGTACAAGTCATGTCCGAACCCTATAATTTCTTACTTTCATGATTACACAATCGAGCAGAAATAAAAGGGATACAGTATAACCATTAAGCAATCATGCACATCCTTGAAACATTCACAGTATATCCAATTTTATTACACAGTTACAACTCAATTACACAAGGTGGGAGAATAATTATCTATTACAAGTTGCATCCAACTAAATAACTGTGGGTGTGTGTCTTTCCACCCAACTATAGGCTCAAAGGCATTCATTCTTAGCACTCTATCCACCCCCGTGCCAAGCCATGATATCACTTGAGAATTTACACCATCTCTCAGAGAGACTCTCTCTGTCATAGTGACCCTGCGAGGTTTATCAGATGCTTCCCCAACATCAAGATCATGTTCTGGTTCTTCAGGTCATGTTATCTGCACTCCCTTTTGGTTCGTGCACCTCCTTCCGAGCTTGTGCCCTCGTCTGGTGTTTCCTCTCTTACCATTCCCATCTATGTATCTTACCTTCCTTCTTTAGGAAGGTTTCCAACCTATCATGTTCCTTCTATCAGAAGGAAGCTTGGGTCTGCAGGTCTCTATGGTAATTTGGGCTAACAACCCATGTTTCCATTCATGGGAGCGGTTGATTTTTCAACCACCAGTCCTTTCCTTCATTAATTGATTCTTTCCTCTAGAGATATCATGGCTCGTACTTCAAGGCTTCACCCCCCAACAGTCAGTTATGGGAAATTTAACAATAATACATTTACATCATCCATATGCCTTAGCATGGTAATCCTATTTTGTGATTAATTACAAGCTGGGGGAAATAGGGGTGTTACAATCCCCTCCCCCTTAAAAGGAACACCATCCTCGGTGTTCTTTCTCAATAACACCTATTATGAATTCCTCATCTAGATGCTTCAAAAATCTTGATCCTCTTTCATGGTCAGGTCCTTTCCAAACTCTTGGCCTTCGTCACATGTCTTCAATAAATTCTTGGACAACAAGCACATTAATCATAGTCTCATGCGAAAACATTTTACTCTTGCATAAAATTTCTAGGAAAATTTCATAATCTAGCACAATAATTATCTGCGAAGTTTGTGGGTTTGTATCCACATGATTGTCTTGTTATCTAGGCTCACTATTTTTCCTTGACATACCCATTGTGTGTATGATCTCAATAGTTTACAAGAACTATCAAGGTCTCCTCTTCCTTGTGGTCACTCACCCTCCAGGCCCAGGCTCAGGCATCCCCTTCTCTGCTATATAGTCCCTCGGGTGATCCATCTTGTCTTGCCAAGGTTTTCTCACATAAGAAGAACTACCCATCATGTGCATAATGCCAATCAATAGTTTACAAGAACTATCAAGGTCTCCTCTTCCTTGTGGTCACTCACCCTCCAGGCCCAGGCTCAGGCATCCCCTTCTCTGCTATATAGTCCCTCAGGTGATCCATCTTGCCTTGCCAAGGTTTTCTTGCACAGGAAGAATTCCAGAGACTTTATCGAGCCTTACAGTCAAGGAATCCCTCTGGCTTGTGTTACCTCAATACAACATATTCTAGGCGATCATGGCTTACCATGGGGTTCTCATGACTCAAAAGTAGCCATTTTTCATGCTTTTACAGCTTGGCATCCTTCATCTATCCTTTCTGGACAAATCGTTTCTTCTCACTCGTATCACAAGCATACATAATTTATGAGACATCATCATAAATGTTAAATTCAAAATTTTCTGTTAAATCTGTCACCCACAGATTTCCAAATTCCACACTTTATTTTCATATTTGTTCCACAAAGGAACTAGATTCATAATTATGGGACTTTCCTTCCCATAGCGGTTTGGCTCGGCACACAATTAATCTTCCTTATGGATTACAACTCTTCCATATCCAAGACTATTTCTTCCTGCAATTCATTCCTCGGCTAAACAAATAGTTAGTTCTCATGCACATTATATTTTCGTCGCATACTTGCAGTGCCTCACAAACAATTTCAGAATTGTGCATACTAACAATCCAATTCACTTTCTCAAAAAGGAAATACCATTCCTTGCAGTTTGGCTCAGCAAGCAATTGGTCTTCCTTATGGGCTTACAACACTGCCATATCCAAGACCCTTTTCCTCCTGCAGTTCATTCTTTACACATCCAAACAAATTGTTAGTTTCTCATGCATCCATATATATATATATATATATATATATATATTCAAAACCATGCATACTAATAGTTCAGCATATCTACATAAACATAAATAGGGGATCTCATTCCTTGCATATGCCTCATTTAAACATACCAAACCTTTCAAAACGTAATTCAACATTTCAAAGGATTTTAACAAATGTGCCAATATTCATGGCCACATTCATACCTAGTGCACTCTTGCATTGATTTCAAGTTTGTCACATTATAAGACAGGTTATAGGTCATGGTGTGTTGGAATATAACCAACATTTTCATCATATGGCTTATTAATTTTCATTCATTCTTATAGCAAGACCATACTTCCTTCTATAGGCCAATCACGATCCCAAATCAATACACATGAAATTTAAAAGTTTCGCATGAATTCACCCAAGAATTATGCCTTCATTAGTAACCAGGGTGCCAACACTCGTGGCCACCCAAGAAATTATATTTTCCTTAATGCCTCTATAACTTAAGTAGAGTACTCGAAGGTCCTACTTCCTTAATGGGAAATCCTTCGTCTTCCCTCTTATGTAAACATGCATTCCCTCAATGCATTCCATGCAACGTGCTAACTATGATCACCCTGATTCCCATAGAACCAGTCCCCGTGACCACTGTCTAATCGTATTGTACTAAACTCTATCTTCCTTGACTGGCCCAGAGGAACTTTATTTTCTCTTCATGCCATTGAGAGCAGCGACCTTGGTTTTATTATTTTCAAGCACTTTCAACTCATGTGTCCAGGCATTATGATCCTGGCTTAACCCCTTGTCTGCAATTCGATGGTGAAGATTTGTCTTCCCCATATCCAACAGTTTCAAGAGATTGCGGAACCTCAACTAGCTCGCGGTTTAATTCTCCTTCCGATCTCCGCAATGAATACGGGTCGTCTGATCTACGATCGGATCCCAAAATCAAAACAAAACTATATTGAGTTTAATTTACGGGTATGATAGATAATCCAAAATACAAATATCATAGTTAGAATAATATGATTATTAATTTAGGATATTAAATTAATAATCTCGAACATTTGTTTAATAAATGGAGACATTTAGAAATAGAGTATTGCTGTAAAATATATGACTCTAGAAAGGTGTCGTATCTTAGGCTCTAAATTAGGAGTATAGTTAGAAGATTGTTAAGATAGCATCTATTGTCAATGGACACTTGTTTATTTAATAAGTGATCCATAACTAGAGTTTGTTAGGACATTTAGCTTATATATAGCTCATTGCAAGAGTGTTGAGTTGTTCGGGTGTAAACTCTTGCAAATTCTCATATGTAATTTATTTTCCTATTTAATAAAAGTGAGTGTCTAAGGACACTTCTACCATTATTGTGGTATCAGAGCTCTAGTAATGCAGCTGAACTGAAGAGGAGATTATCTGATTAAAGGAAGCAATCCCAACGCTACAGGCAAAGAAAAAACATGGGTACATCCCGTCAGTAAACTGGTCAGTTTAATTTTAATTTTTTGTTTAAAAAAAGGAGGAAAATAATTCTTTTTTCTGTAATCATTGGATCAATAAGCAACGATTGTATTGTATAAAAGTATTGTATTGTATGATCAATGAAAGCTGAATAAAATTATTGTATTCTTGTATGAAATGAAAAACAAGAATCACTTTGATTAATCGGTGACACTAGAAAGGCAGACTACTGCTACATAAAAAATAAAAGAAAACTATGTTCATGTGTGTTTTTTCGAGTCTTCCTACAATCGAATAGAACACACCAGTGTCCAGCACTTTGCTATGCATCCAATTTCTGTTTTGCCTTCATCTCTGTCAGCTTCTGAAATTGATCAACTGTAAGCTTAATGGTACTATAGTGAATCTCCCAATCTCAAATCTAATAGAAGTATAAGCCATACATACATGTGCACATGTTGTCGATCTTGTTCGCAGTCCATAACTTGAAATGTTTAGTAGAAGAATCTTCACATAGCCTATGATCTCCACTGGAACAAGTTCACTTCTATCATTATTTTCCCACAGAAATTGCTCTTCACTCATTGATCCTCAACATCCGACAAAATCTGTTAATGCAACGAATGAGTCTGTATTGGAGAATTGTTTTGGATTAAAGTGTGCAGGTGAATTACAGTTCAATTACATGCGGTTTCTCACCCCAACTCTTTCGTTATATGCATGCAGTTCAATTACATGCATTCATCTCATTGATTTGATCGAATCGGTTTCTCTAATTGTGAGTTGTGTACACTGAATCTAGCCCTTTATTCAAAGGAAATTGCGCTAATTTTACAACCTATTATATGAAATCGTGTACCTTGAAGCAAGCACTGCACATGAATGACCAGAATCTCCTCCCACTGTCGTCACCAACAAGAATGGATCTCAAAAGTAGGGTTTACTTGAAGAATTTGGAGCACCTCAATTTGTCTCCTATGTATGTTCGACGAACTAAAAATAATTGACAGGAAAAAGGATCGATCTACTACCATAAATTGCATGTGGAGTGCGTGGACTGGTGAGTAAATCTACAACAAAGATTGATCATGTAAGTTGTTGACTAAGATTTGAGAAAAATGATTTGGTAATTAAGTTGACTTGAATCTACTATGCATTGAAAATATGGTGAAGTATTTGAAATAGACAATGAACCAGCAAAACAAATCGTAAAAAGATAAGGATACATTGGAGAATGTGTTGAAAGGTTAGCATCCACTGAGGGATACCAATCAAACGATTTTGTAGGCAATAGTTTACAGGCAGCGCTCAAATGGATATATATTAATCAATTCCTCAGAAGTTGCATTATTTATCCCCAAACACTATCTTGGGATAAACATTGGGAGCCATCACAGAGATGACATCACCTGGCGAAATCTTGCAAGCAGATTACAATAGCATTGGATTGTTGTCATAATTTTTTTTTTGTTTTCTCTTTATGCAGTAATTTTTTCTTTTGGGTAAAACTTTTTTTGTAACTCAAAGTATTTTAACTTTGAGGGGGGGGTGAAATTTGCAAGAGCATTGTTAAAAGTAAAATTTTGAAAGTTACCTGGAATTTGACTAGAGCCAAGTACAAAGCTCAATCATTTTTTTCCTTGTTTCAATGACTATACGAGGGTCAAGGCCAAGCCCCGATAGATCATTTTTTGTGTGATGTGTCTCGTTTGTTTCTCATCTTGATATCTCTTTGTTTGATTCTTTTTTGGTGCAAAGATTCAACACTACAATGTCGAAGTTAGTTAATTTGTTTTCTGACTCTGACAAACTTGAAGGCACAAAATCATACAAGACATGGAAACGTCTCATTGAAATTACTCTCATTTACAATGAACTTTGGCGTGATATATGTAATGATGATACTAAGGAAAATAAGCCTACATATGCAACTACATTAACAAAATGGGAAGTTAAAAATGCCAAAGCATTAGCACTCATTAAATCTTTAGTTAATGATGAGATGTATGTTCACATTGAAAATACTACTGATGCATGGTCTGCTTTGAAAGTTTTTAAAGATTTATTTGATACTCAACCTGAATCAAAAAAAGTTGATCTTCAATTAAAGTTGCTCCAACAGAAATTGACTGAAAGACGTGATGTACATGAATATATTTCCAGACTTAAGAACATTAAGTAGGAAATACTAAATGTTGGTTTTCAAGCCATAGATGATAGTTTCATGACCACAATTTTAATTGTTGGATTGCCTTCTTCCTATACACATTTTTTGGAAACTTTACAAGTAACTGGCAAGTTAGATAAGCTTATGTTTGATGAACTAAGTGAAATTTTATCTCAACACAACAAAACTTTTGGAAAGAAAAAGCAAGTTGGGGAAGATGTTTTTTTCACAGAAGCCAGCACAAGTAAATCTTCAAGTGACAGTTCTAAAAGCAAAAGAAGAGGAAATTTTTTCCAAGGTCGTTGTCAAAGCCAAAATAGAGAAAACAATTTTCAAGGCAGAGGGTATTTTCAAGGTAGAGGAAACAGTCAAGGTAGAGGGTATTTTCAAGGAAGAGGAAATAGTCAAGGCAGAGCCTATTTTCAAGGCAATAGTCAAGGCAGAGGTCAAACTCCACACAGAGGTCAAAGCAGAGGCAAAGGACAGAATTCAAGAAGAGGGAGAGCTTTCAGTCAAATTATTTGTAGAAGATGTAATAAAGTTGGTCATTATGCAGAAGATTGTTGAACTTCCATTGATAAAATTTCCAAGTTTCATCAAAACACAACAGTTTGCAAATGATTGAGATGATGATGGATCAGAATATGTGTTTACCTCATCTTCAGCATTACAGATTTCAACTAATTTTCAAAGTGATTATGAAGATGCTTGGATTCTAGATTTAGGAGCATCTCAAAACATGAATTTCAGACGTGATTTTTTTTGGAATTTTCAAGAATGCCATCTTAATTCTGTCTTTCTTGCAGATAATACCAAACATACTCCTTATGGAAAAGGTCTAGTTAAAGTTTATTTACCTGATATTGGAGAACAAATGATTTCAAATGTATGGTATGTACCCACCTTTAAAAAGAATTTGTTGTCTTTAGTCATGATTCGACAAGAAGGACATCAGGTGATTATGGAAGATGGCTTAGTTAAGATTAATTCAGTCAAACAGAATATGAAAACAGTGATGACAGGTTATGAAGATGGAAAACTGTTAAGGATGAAAGGGACAGTTATTCCGAGACATTCATACTTTGCAGGAACAATAAGTACAAGTATTTCACCTATCAGATTGTGGCATGTGAGATATGGACATTTCAACTTTGAAAGTCTCTCTCAACTACAAAAACAAGGGATGGTTAAGGGACTTCCCACTTTCAAAAAGGAGAATTCAAAATGTGAAGCATGCATCTATGGCAAACAAAGTCAAGAGAGTTTTCCAACAAGTTCATGGCATGCAAATAGGTGTTTGCAACTAGTTCACAGTGATGTTTGTGGACCACTAGAAACTTCTTTGGGTGGTTGCAAATATTTTTTATTCTTCATTGATGATTTCAGTAGAGTAACTTGGGTTTACTTCTTGAAGGAAAAGTCAAAAGTATTTGATAAGTTTAAGATACTTCGTCGACTTGTTGAAAACGAAGTTAAAGAAAAGATAGGCACTCTCAGGACAGATAATGGAGGGGAATTCACTTCTAATGAATTCAAAACTTATTGCATCGACAATGGGATAAGAAGACATCTTACAAATTTCTACACTCCTCAACAAAATGGAGTCGCAGAAAGAATGAATCGTCCCTTGTTAGGCATGGCAAGATCTATGTTAAGCTTTAAAAAGTTAAGTTCTACATATTGGGTGGAAGCAATCCATACAACCATCTACTTAAGGAAAAGATCTTCAACTGCTTCTTTGGATGGAATCACCCCTTATGAGGCATGATTTGGTTTCAAACCTCAAGCTAAACATCTTAGAGTTTTTGGATTAGTATGTTATGTGTTAGTTCCGAAAGAAAAACGAACTAAGCTTGACTCAAGAAGCTTGAAGTGCACAATGATTGGGTATTCTGATGAGAAGAAAGGGTATCGACTTTTGTCCAACGGAAAATTTATTGTAAGCAGGGATGTAATTTTTTATGAAACTGAAAGTAAGAGTGTTGAAGACATCGAAAGTCTTCTTCAAAAGTTAGAAACTAAAGGCAATCAAAGAAAAGGAAAAATGCAAAGTCAACCAAATTTACATAATTGGTATGAACTTGATTTTCCTTCATATGATGATGATACATCCAATCCATTTACATCAACAACATCTTCAGGAGATTCCAGTTGTTCATCAGACTCTCCTAGCAATGGTAGTTCATCTAACAATGATTCTCCACCTCCAGAATCTTCAACTGATCGACGAACATCAATTTACATTAATCCAATTTACAATAATGGAAATTCAAATCCTCAAACAAGTGAACATCAACTACCAAAATGGGCAGTTCAACTTTTAAAATATGTAAGGCCTGATGAGCGGAATAACATAGGAACAAGGGGATCACACGACAGTGAAGAAAATTTTTCCTTGGTAGCAAATGATTTTACTGAACCTTCCACATACAAAGAAGAAGTAAAACATAAATAATGGCAACAGGCTATGGTTGAAGAGTATCAAGCAGTAATTGATAACAACACTTGGAAACTTGTTGATTGTCCTACAAGTGTTAAACCGATCAGATGCAAATGGGTTTACAGAATTAAATACAACCAACATGGCGAAGTTGACAAGTATAAAGCACGCCTTGTAGCTAAAGGTTTTGCGCAATAGGAAGGCATTGATTATGAGGAAATTTTTTCTCCTACAGCTAAATGGAATACCATCTGATTAACACTTGCATTGGCCGCTCAGAAAGGTTGGAAAGTTCATCAAATGGATGTCAAAAGTGATTTTATCAATGGAGACTTACAGGAAGATGTATATATGCAACAACCACCAGGTTTTGAAATTGCAGAGCAGGATCATAAAGTCCACAAATTAATTAAGGCTTTATATGGGTTAAAGAAAGCTCCTCAAGCTTGGTATACCAAAATGGATGAATACCTTAGGAAGGTTGGTTTTCAACGAAGTGAATATGATGATACTTTGTATATCCGTCAACAGGGTCCATATTTGGTGATTCTTATTATGTATGTAGATGATTTGATCATTACAGGAAACAATGATGATCATATTGCACAGGTGAAAAAGGAGTTACATGCAGGTTTTAAAATGACAGATTTGGGATTACTTCACTACTATCTTGGAATTGAAGTATTCCAATGTCCACATCATATTTTAATTTCTCAAAGTAAGTATGCAGCAGAAATTCTTCAGTGGTTTGGCATGCAGGATTGAAAACCATCTCTTACCCCTATGGAACAAAACTTGAAACTTTCAAATTTGAGGGGGGGGGAATGGTAGACAACACTATTTATAGACAGTTGATTGGCAGCTTGATTTATTTGACAAACACTCGACCAGATCTATCTTATGCAATCAGTATTCTTTCACACTTTATGCAGCAACCATGGGACAACCACTGGAATGCAGCCAAAATAGTTCTTCGATATATCCAAGGAACAAAAAAATTTGGTCTTCTTTACAAAAAGACTAAAAATTTTGTACTTCAGACGCTAACTTTGCCGAAAGTATTGATGATCGAGCATCAACATCAGGTTATTTAATGAACATGGGTTCAGCAAAAGTGTCTTGGAATTGTAAGAAACAAGATACAGTTGCCACCTCTACAGCAGAAGCAGAATACATCTCAGCATGGGAAGCAACATGTGAAATTGTTTGGTTACGCAAAATTTTAGAGGACTTGGGCATTTCTCAAGCAGAAGCTACATCATTATTCATCGACAATCAGTCAGCCATTAAGCTTGCCAAGAATCCAGTTTTTCATTCAAATACAAAGCATGTGGACACCAAGTATTATCATATCAGATCACTCATTACAAAGGATGTCATCAAGCCAATTTATTGTCCTTCAGAAGATCAGATCTCCGACATTTTCACAGAACCTCTTGGCAGAATAAAATTTACTAAGTTCAGGGATGAACTTGGTATCTATTGTAATGTATCTTTGGATCATAGGGAGGAATGTTAGATAATCCAAAATACAAATATCATAGTTAGAATAATATGATTATTAATTTAGGATATTAAATTAATAATCTAGAACATTTGTTTAATAAATGGAGACATTTAGAAATAGAGTATTGTTGTAAAAGATATGACTCTAGAAAGGTGTCGTATCTTAGGCTCTAAATTAGGAGTATAGTTAGAAGATTGTTAAGATAGCATTTATTGTAAATGGACACTTGTTTATTTAATAAGTGATCCATAACTAGAGTTTGTTAGGACATTTAGCTTATATATAGTGTTGGAAATGTTTAACAGGTAGCATATGCTTGTCATTGATGGCAAGTACAACAATGAAGATGGCATGAGTACAAGAAGAATGTAATAGATGGGCACCAGAAGTATTTTGGGAAGACGCTGCAGAGCAACCTCGATAAGATCGGAAGAGATAGTGCAGAGGATGTTTGGTATGTTTTACAGGCAACGTATGCTTGTCATTGATGGCAAGTACAATAGTGATGATGGCTTGAGTACAGCAGCGCAGTGATATTCAGGAAGATTTTTTTTCGAATGATCAAAGGCAACACAACCAAGCAAATAGAAGATAAGTTCAAGTTGATCGAATGATCGAAGGCCCGTAAAGCTTGAGAAGCATTTCTAATCGTTGGATCCATTCAAAATTCCCGAAAGAACAAGGGTCGTCAGATCTAAATGTAGACAAGAAGAGATCGTTGAAGAGGAGGACAGATCTTAGGCGTTAGATCCAAGCGCAGGATCCGACCATCGTTGGATCAAGAAGAACCTGCACGTCCTTTAAGGTACAAGGAAAAGTGGGCGTAATCACGATATGCGAAATCGCGACTTAATCTGAGCCGTCAAATCAAGGTTGAATCTGGACCGTTGATTCCAGTCCATGTCGGGGTTTCGAGCATCGCGTGTTGGAGATGTTAAAGAAACAATGCAACAAGAATGTCGATTTCACGATATGCAAAATTGCAATTCAATCGCAGTTGTTGAATCAAGCTCAGATCTGGACCGTTGATCTAACTCCGTGTCAAAGTTTCGAGGATCGCGTGTTGAAGACGTCAAAGAATAATAACCATAGGAATCCCGAAATCACGATATGCGATATTGCAATTTAATCGTAGTCGTCAGATCAAGATAAGATCTGGACCGTCAATCCGACTCACGTCAGCAAACCACGTCAGCTAGGAACACGTGGCACAACCAGGTAATGACAAGTGTCAGACTGATTCAACATTTCAAGCACATGTAAGTCACGAATCAGGGTGACACGTGGCAGTTATTTAACACATGTGACGTCAGCAGATTTACACCATGTCAGAGTTTTGTGGATCGGGATTTGGAAGTGACAAGAACATTCACCACAGGAATGTTGAAATCGCGAAATGATCTAAGCCGTCAGATCAAGTGTTGATCGGGATCATTGATCCCACACCATTTCGGGGTATCGGGGATCGCGACTTGGAGAGTCGAGATGCCTCATCTCCAGACTCACGAAATGTGAAATTGTGAAAAGCCCGTTATGAACAAGTGCTTGGTCATGGCCATGGTCATATAAAGGAAGGAGCTAGCGCAAAAAAGCTCCATCTCGGAGCTTCGCCTATCGCGACTTGGAGTGATGAGAACCTCCATCTAAGGAACAGCGAGATGCGAGATCGCAAAAAGATCTGGACCGTTGATTCATCGAGATCATGGACCGTCAATCAAGGTCGATGAAGATCATGAGTTCGCAGCGCCTTTTAGTGCAACCTGTGGTCACCGTGTGTGGTCACGTGGAGGAAGGACCTCATGTAGATAAGCCCCACCTCGGAATTTTGGGGATCGCGTATGGGAGTGTCGAGACACCGGATCATACGAATGTCAAAATACCAAAAAGGTGAATTGTCGGTGTAACCGGAGGTCACCGCTTGTGGTCATGTAGAGGAGGGAGCTAGAGCAGCCAAGATCCTTTCGAAGCTCGTGACATGGAGATTCAAGATGTCTCATTGCAGAATCTCTGAATTGCAAAAGTGTGAAACGAGTAAATAATGCAAGAACCCATCAGAGTTAATCCAACGATGGAGGTGAAAATGAGCATGATCGGAGGGCTAATGTCGATCCTCACAGTGTAACTGCTAGAAACCATTGATGGTTTCTACCAGAGGATGCGAAGATACTTCTGTGTGATTTCCATAGGAGCTGAAGAGTTACAAGGAATCTGCCAGTGGAATGAAGACGATTCGTGGAGGAAATTGACAGCTGGATGAGGGTTGGAGCCTGTAACTGAAACAGAAAGGATAAGCTTGACTATGCCAGAGAAGATGAAGAGTCTCAACTGTCAGAGAGGCTGAGGAATCTCAACATAACACCCAGTGATTCCAAACGTGCAGTTGAACTGCCAGAGAAGTCGAAGAGTCGCGATGATGATCACGCAGAGCACTTGAGATGTGGAGGAATTGGCGTGGTATGAGCATGAAGAGGAATGGTGAATATTGCATGCACAAGATGCACAGAAGCTATATATACATGGCACATAGAAGAGAAGCGGTTGTTGTTGCTGTTGGAGTTTGTTGTGGTTGTTGTTGGTGAAGGTGATTCATGTGTGAAGAAGGAGGAGAGTGCAGCAGCTGAATTGAACAGAAGAGGATCTGTGCAGTGAATGGGTATGGCGCACAAAGCATAAAAGGCAGAAGAACAGACAGCAAAAGTGATGTGTGCAGGAAGGCAATGAGGCAGACAGAGTAATTAAATGCAGCAGAACAGTGAGGAGTCTGGTAAGCCATTGTTGAACATTATATCACTGTAATAAGTTTCAATAGAGAAGATTTATATTTCAGGGTGCTTGGGAGGTGCTCAGGAGGAGTGTTGTCCTCAAAAGTTCAAGTGGGTGCTTGAACACGGGGAGTTGTAGCTTCCATCTAGTTGCAACCAGAGAAACCAGGGTGGTAAGGTGGTGCAAGGGAGAACTCTTGTTCTCTGTTATACAGATTGGTGCCTGTATGATTGGAAGTTGGTGCTTCCATCCAGTTGGTGCTAGAAACACTCAAGGAATTGGTGCTTCCTTCTAGTTGGTGCTAGAGAAACTAGGGAGTTGGTGCTTCCTTCTAGTTGGTGCTAGAGAAACCAGGGAGTTGGTGCTTCCTTCTAGTGGGTGCTAGAGAAAACAGAGAGTTGGTGCTCTCAGCAAGTTGCAGCTTGCAAAACAAAGGTTGTATCCTCATTATGAATTGGTGCTCATATGTATGATAATGTAAAGAATGTAATTATTACTTATCATATAAAGAAAAAGAGATTTTTACCCTGTATGGGTTTCCTCGGGAAATATCGGTCTCTGTGTTTCTCATATATGTGACTAATGTTGAATATGCCATTGTTTATTTCCTTTCATTATTGTGATCATCATTCAGTGTTTCTGCAAAGAGTTTTAAAAGAAGTATTATTGTTTAAGCATGGTGACAACTGATTCACCCCCCCCTCTCAGTTTTCCAACATATAGCTCATTACAAGAGTGTTGAGTTGTTCGGGTGTAAACTCTTGCAAATTCTCATATGTAATTTATTTTCCTATTTAATAAAACTAAGTGTCTGAGGACACTTCTGCCATTAGGGTATAGGTCCTGACATTAACCCGCGTGCATATACCTTTACCACAATGAATACGAGTCATCGATCTTATCCCTAAATCGATTCTAAACCACACGATTCCAAATGCAACAAACCCGACATAGAAGTATTTGACCGATAATTTAGACTAAGAGCAAAGCTTCGATTTTCCAAATTCAACCACAAAACCCAATCACGGTATGAGTTTACGTGGTATTAACGTGTGGGTTCCTTGCAGGTCCACCCACCGATCATTCATAGATCAACGGTTCACAGTGTTTGCAGAATCCCCAATGTGTTCACTCTTTATCGGAGAGTTCAATCTCCTCAATCCAAAAGGTGCTCTCCCAACTCTTTTAATCGTGGCCATTAATCATCCACCCCGATGAGATCAACGGTGTTGGTTGATTGTGGGGCGTGAACTAGCGGGCCCATTAATTATGCCTTCGTGCTCCGCAATCACTATGAGTCGTTCGATCTACAATCGGACCCCAATCTCAAAACAAAGCTATATTGAATTTAAATTACGGGCACAGGCTCCATCGTTAACTTGTGTGCCCATTCGATTTCCACAATGAATACGAGTTGTCGATCTTATTGAACGACTAGTGTTTGATCCGTTAACTCTAGTGTACATTGAAATCGAACTGACGACTAAGATGAATTTCCTTCCAATGAACGACTCATGTTCACTTCCATTGTCGGGTTCCTGATTAACCTGATTCGATCATGGTTTTCTCTCGTGATCCTCATGATCTCGATCTGTATTTGATCGAAGGGATTTCTATGATCTCTTAGTAAATGTTTTTGACCTTTTGAGTCAACAGAGATCATTTGGTTTAGATGCTCCTGCATCATACAATCAATCTTCACTGCTAGAGGTTCACACCTTCATCATTCGGGTTCTCATTCCTGAATCATACCCTACTTGGGTATCCATGGCATACAATTGCCCTTTCAAAGTTTTGTGCATAACATGAGACAATAAAAAATATTTCAAAAGGGATTCTCACCCAATCTTTTCATACCTATTCTTGGCTGCTAGCACCCTCTTTCTGATTTTTACCTTATCAACAGTTCTTTAGGGGGATTATTACGGTCCTGTCAACAATCTTTCGACCGTAGCCTTCCCATGGTCATCCTCTGCTTGAGGTTTCCCATCATTGGTAGCTTTCTTCCTCAACAATTCCAATTCCTTTTTATACACAACATGCATCCTTGGTTGGAATATCAATTAAAATGCATGTATCATCCATTCAAATCCATAAAACATCTTCAAAATGTCCAAACATATCTTTATGTTCTTCATCACATTATCCTCAAAGGTTTTCATGAATGCAATACAAACAGTTCTCAATTGTTTCTGCAGTAATACAATCGTCATCACTATGGTGTCAAAACATTTACCTTTATTAGTAAATCAACTTTCTCATTCCAGAGGAAACATAACACATAGCAATAAAGGAGTTAGGGGCTCTGCCCTTCTTCCAAGTCTTTTCTTTTGCAACTTACTCCATGTTGGGATATCCCTGCTCCTTTCCTTGAGTAGCCTTGGTTAGACCTCACCCTAACCTTTTGGATACAACAACATGCTTTAATAGCAAGCTTTTTGTTCATAGTGGATCATGAACCTATGCATCCTGCACATTATCATTCGGTTCTCAGAGTGGTCAATATTCATTTGTTAGTCTTCCTCTTACATATTTTATTTTAAAATGTAATCCAGGATTCTTATATATACAGGCTTTGCATCCCATTGCCCAACCTTCCACAATTATTAGGGTTGTGACTCTGTTCTTCTGACAGAGTCCTTAGACAGTTTTCTTCACAGGGAACTTCTTCAGCATGCAACTTCCTCACTGCATATCCATCACTATCTGTGATCGCCTCGACCTTGAATTAGCTTCAGATTGTTAATAATCATTCTTTAAGGGACATAGGCATGCATTTCTGACATGCATTCTAGATTATGCATCCACACATATTCTAGTTTTTGTTAACTTGCATCCATGATGTACTTAGCCATGTTCATAATCATTTGCCTCTTATTATGACAACAGAGCATCCTTACTCGTTTACTCTTTCATCTGTTTGTACTAAATTTTCCTATGGAGATGGAGCACATTCCCCTTAAGATATCATTCAAAACATAACTTTTTTCACTCTTCAGAATGGAGTCAACCATGCATCCATGGTATTCATTCAATCTTGGCAAGTGATATGCTTGCATCACATTTCACTCATCAGGGAAACCAGATTGGGCATTTAGTATACTTATACTCTTACATCATACATTTGCATCACTTGCACATTTAATATCATTCGTACCTAACTGGTATTAATATTAGGATTCATATCAAGAAGCTTCACAATGCATTAAATCTATGCATTCAAACATACACACACAACTAAGTATTCATCATTAGTGTTCTTTAGTTAGAGATTACAGTCTCTTACATGACTAATCTCACAGTTATAACTCATATTGATGTTTCCTTATCTTTATGGAAATAACCAACCAGGGTCACTTTCCCTTTTATACTATAACAACAGGCAAGAAAACCTTCTTGCCTCAAATTCTATAGGACTTTACCCATCTCACCTTTCCTCTGGTCATGAGGAGTTATATAATTCGAGTTTAATATAAAGTAGTAATTATACTTCCAAGGATCCTACCTAATCCTATCAGATTCCTTTAATCCCACAAAGGTATTAACCATTATATAATCAGCGATCATCAGTGCATGAGGTTCCAACTACCCATGCTTAGAGGCAGTGTTACGAACACTAGGTCATTCGTCCTTCGGGCTTCAGCTACCCTTAACAGAACCCTTCCACCTTCAGCTATCCACATTCAAGTCTTATTATTAATGTTAATTGGTATATCCCTACTCCGGTAAGAGTAGTTATCACTTTGACAAAGGGTTAAAGAAATTCTTCTACTGAAATTCAACAAGAATTCCCAAAATCACAGGTTCAATCTGCATTCCTTCTCCTCAAGGTGTAAATGCAGATAACAATACCTATTTATGTGACTCATGCATGAGCCCAAGAAGGCCAAGTGTTGTAACCATGCTCTGATACCAATTTGTAACACACCCATGACAGGGCATAAAAATTTTGTTCTCCTTCAGAGAACAATAACCTCAATAAGGGGTCTATATTTCATTATGCTCTCCCAAGGCTTTCCAGCCACGGCCTCCATGCTCCGAACTGAGCTCAGAACTGAAAAATATCATCTTCTAAGTCCTTTGGGTTCTTCCATTCCCCTTATACTTGCATATGATCGTGACTTGTGACCAGATGCCAAAACAACAGGTGCTAAGGCAACCACCGCACGAATTCCCTCGGAATGACAATTCACTGAAGTTCACAATCTGACGACGCGTGTCCTTGGGGATTTTCGATGGTCCTGATTCACTTCAAGACTTCAGCATTTGGAAGTTTCAAACATTCCTACACATTTTCCCTCCGAAGTATGCCATACCCAGAGTTACAGATCAAGAGCCACACATCCCTTCGCAATCAACGACTGTGATCCACTTCGGGACTCTGGTGTTCAGGAGTTTCAAACTCTTACGCACTCATTCCTCCCAAAGTGATTTCACTTGGATACAATGAATTTCTGCCATGCGTCCCTCTGGATCTGATGGTCCAGGTTATCTTCCCTTTCGATACTTCAATCTCGCTATTCTTCCTGAGCTTTGTTGGCTCTGAAAGGATTAAGAGATTTCCGCTCTTTCTCTTGAACTTAATACTTGGAATAATTCTTCCATGCACCCCTTATGCTCATTCCTCAACTCTAGGACTTAAGTAGTTATTGGTCTCTGCCTGCCTCGTAGAGATCATGTGCATACGTGCACTATCTCTCTTGAGATTTAACAAAATCCTTCCTCCCAAGGACTCAGAACAACTAGGAGTGTCGACATGCATACGTGAAACTATGCTAAGGTTCGACGAAATCACAGTTCGTGGCTCTAGCTTAAGACACCACGGGGTTCAAGCATCTATGAGTACAAGTCATGTCCGAACCCTATAATTTTTTACTTGCCTAATTATACAATCGAGAAGAAATAAATGGGATATAGTATAACTGTTAAGCAATCATGCACATCCCTGAAACATTCACAGTATATCCAATTTTATTACACAGTTACAACTCAATTACAAAAGGTAGGAGAATACTTATCTATTACAAGTTGCAACCAACTAACTAACTGTGGGTGTGTGCCTTTCCACCAAACCATAGGATCAGAGGCATTCATTCTTAGAAATTTGGCCACCCTCATGCCAAGCCATGATATCACTAGGGAATTTACGCCATCTCTCAGAGAGACTCTCTCTGTCATAGCGACCCTGCGAGGTTTATTAGATGCTTCCTCGACATCAAGCTCATGTTCTAGTTCTTTAGGTCATGTTCTCTGCACTCCCTTTTGGTTTGTGCACCTCCTTTCGAGCTTGCACCCTCATCTGGTGTCTCCTCTCTTACCATTCCCCTGTATGTATCTTACCTTCCTTATTTAGGAAGGTTTTTCGACCTATCATGTTCCTTCTGTCAGAAGGAAGCTTGGGTCTACAAGTCTTTGTGGTACTTTGGGATGACATCCCATGTTTCCATTCATGGGGGTGGTTGATTGTTCAACCACCAATGTTACCCATGATTTTGGTCATCATGATGATGTATTGATGATGGTGTATTCAGGCTCTTCATTAGAACTTTCTCCTGAGAAAAGTTACCTTCATCTCTTTCCAGAAATCACATTTTTGAGGACTGTTCATAGGCTGCTAGTATATTTGCCTGCGAGAATGCATGATTCTCACAGGATGCCTTAAGCCAAGGTGAGAGAAGTTCGCACTGTGTTGAACTTCTAGGGTGCGAACTCTTTCTAAAGAAGGGAAAAATATGAATTCTCGAAGCTTCTAGAAGGGAATCTTCTAGAAAGATGAGATGGCATTCGAATGGTTATCCCAGTACTGGATTCCCTGATATTTTGGGATCATTCTTATCCAAGTAACCAATTCATTCTCTCCTATATATTGAGTGAATTCTCATGGAAAAGGTTAAGCAAACAAGGAGAAGCAAGTCTCATTGGAGAATTGGTGAAAGCTTGTGTGAAGGACTGAAGCTACAGTAGCTAAGAAACTCCAACAAGTTTATCAAAGGTGGTTGATCTTCTTCATGCAAGTGAGAAAGTGTGTGTGTCGGAGCCAAGGGCCATTGAAAGGAAGTTTGCAACATCAAGGCTCAGGTTGTAATCTTTAATTTCCATTAATATGATACAGTAATATGTCCCTTTCCCACAAAGTTAGTTCCACTTTATTGTATAACTCCTTGATCATATACATAGATTGACTGTTGAATAGATTGTGCTTTCTTCACTTTGGTTGGTTTGTATTGTTTTGGTCTTGACTGTACGAGAGCACTGGAGCAAAGCGGGAGCAACAAAGACCAAAGGAAGTGATCATAAGGTATGTTCTTTGTTCTTGCCTCCTAGTACATTCAATAGTTAAAATCTAGGGAAAGAGTATTATTCTGTCTTGCTTTGTTCTAGATCCAAGTGGATCTAGGGAGATCGGTTTGTGTCCGCACTAACGGATTTATCCAATAACAACCAGTCCTTTCCTTCATTAACTGATTCCTTCCTCTATAGATATCATGGCTCGTACTTGAAGGCTTCACTCCCCAACAGTCAGTTATGGGAAATTTAACAATAATACATTTACATCGTCCACATGCCTTAGCACAGTAATCATATTTTGTGATTAATTACAAGTTGGGGGAAATAGGGGTGTTACATCTATGTCTCATCTGAGATTCATCATTTATATGGGAATGAGAAACAAGATATTGCATTAGTCCCAAAAATTGATGTTGAGGTTGACATGAATGGAGTCGCAACTGCAAGGGGCAGAGCACTCCTTGAATTCTATTGATGAGTATGGTATTAGATATTGACGTGGAAGTGTGATGATTGTTTGTTAAAGGTAGAAAATATTAGAGGGAAATGGGATTCAATACTTCCCTTGGTTGGGGAAAAAGTGGCAGCTAGAAGTGGTGGAAATCGAATATTCAATGAGACAAAAAGTGGTCTGAAGTCAAGGAGACAGTCAGGTACTTTCCATATATTTTCAAATTGTAACTTAGAGTGACAAGGCTGCATATATGGGTGTTTAACGGGTAAAAAATCATGGATATTGACTAAGGGTGTTTGGATACTCAAAGTTTGGCCAATAAAACAAGTTTTTGTACACAAAGTTTGTTTATATGAATTCCCCAACCAAAGGTGACAAGGGTTGCCACCAAGTGAAAAATGGTACCATATAATATGATGGCATATGTTTCTTTACAAGATGAAAAAGAAAACAACACTTTATACACTCCAAAAATAAATGAAACAACTTAGGTTGAATGTGCAAAAAAAATGGGTGCCCCTATGAAAATATGGCTTGGCCTTGTGGGGTCACGAGTACTTTGGTACAATATGAAGGGTGGGGGCCCCATGGGTGGGTTTATGTGTTAGGTCAATGGATGAGGGATTGATATTCAAATGGCCAACTGATCTTGGAGGAGATGGGGGGACAATGAAAATTTGGAGTTTCATTTAATAAAATCAACCCAAAACTTACAAAAAGGTGGGAGTCCAAGGGTGAATAGGTCAACAATATGATGAGGAGAAAAATGAGGTGCATTCTCGGATATGTGAACTATTGTGGACTCCCTGTATCTATGGGATAAAATAGAATGAGTTTAATAGTGCCTAGGGGATATAATAAGATGTGATAAAACTCATGTTGGTGGATTAAAAAACTAATGACAAATTCAACACTTGAATGTATAGGGGGTTGGGTGAAGGTGTTGTATTATCGAGTGTTGGAAATCTAAAGGAAGATGTGAGAGGGTGATACTGGTAAATGCAATTGTTCTGAAAGGGAGTGCCTATATGACAGTTTGAATCATATACCTGAAGGGATCGTGGGATGGCCATATGGCATGTGTTGATGAGGTTTCTAATGAGTACTTGCAGCCAAAAATCAAAATACACAAAGTGAAAAAATATTTGATAATAAAGAACACATAACTAAATTTGGAAAATTGCATAATAAGAAAGCGTACTTGTGTCCTCGGGATCCGTGATGGGGCCCCATGGAATATGTGTATAATGTAAATCAGAACATACCATTGTGTAGAATGGAGAATGAGGATCCCAGTGGTGCAAACGGTTTGAAAAATTGAGTTCATGAGCTCCCATATGAGTAACCAGAAGTTTGGGTTCTAGGTGTATAAATGGTAGTGGGGAAGTTATCTTTGGGACATGCTTTATTGAGGTCTCTAAAGTCAGTGTAGACTCATATGGTTCCTTATTTTTTGTTAACTAGGATGGGTTTGGAGACCCAAGAGATGTATGCAATGGGGTATATGAACCCAACAATATGTAATTTGTCGATTTCAGCTTTGATAGACAATTCTTTAGAAGGATGCAGGGGTCATTATTTTTGATGAACTGGTGCAATTTCAATCAATGCATCGATTCTATGTTCAACAATGGTGGGGTCGAGGCTAGGTATTTTGGTATAGGACCAGGAAAAAATGTCATGATATTCTTGAAAAAGAGCTTTGTAAGCAAGAACTTATTCAGTGGAATATGTGGTGTCGAGGGTGAGTTCTTCGATGATGTCAGGTTTGATAGAAATTTCCACTTTAATGGAGGGGAGAATGTTGTCCATGTTTCCCTCTTCAAAAGCATCTAGGGTAGGAATTGGTTTTTTGAACTAATATGTATGTCCTAGAGGAATGACGTCTTTTGTTTCCACCGCCCACACATTGGATTTCTTAGCGGTAAGGAAAGTATCTGATGGAAGAAAGACTGAATGATGGTGCATGTCACCCCATGGGTAGTTTGGTGTCATTGTGGCCTCAAGAATGTGTTCATTGGAATGCAAAAGGGTGTGCTCTAAGGGATCCTTTTTATTAAGATCAGGTGAGTCTAGTGCAATGATGCTAGATATGGTGGAAGAATAAAAAATTGTTGAGAGAGTGCTTATGACTGGCACTTGTGGAATAATGATACTATCATCAAAAAGGATGATCAGTTTCACCATAGGAATTGGTTCTTCATGGGAAGAAAGGTAATAGATATGCATGTTTGTGTGTGTATCTGGATCCTTAGGAGGTGGAAGAATCTCTTGTCGATGGATTACTAGTGAATTAGGTGGGGTCGGAGGAGAGGTATCCAATGATAATGGTAATGGAAAGTCGAGAGGGGAAAAAGGTATGACATATTTCTCTAGAATGGGTGAGTGTGGTATGTCGAGGGGTCTATCTGCCCTAGAATTATTAATGGAATTCATTTTGCAGTTGCGTTGTGTGATGAATAGACACCTATAAGTGAAATGGTCCATTTCACCACAAAGTCTACAAGGGTAGGTCAGACCTTCATTGATCATGGTGGACACATAGCATATGTTAAGAGAATCAACCTGGTTGGGTATGGTTGGTGGTGGTACTACTGGATTGGGTTCAAGAAAGGATGTTTGCCACAATGGTGTGTGTAATGGCCATAGTGTGAGTAGATGGCACATGCAAAGTTGGTACGCCAGGTTTTGTTGTGCATAGTGGTCAATTTTGTAGTAGGTGTGGGGAATATGCCTACTAGTGTTGGTAATAACCGTGTTTCCTAGGGAATATGGATAAGGTTTCTGAGCTCTGGAAGGGTAGGACATAAGTGTTTGGGATGACCTTGGGCTCCCTAGAGCGCACATGGCGATTGGACTTGAGTGGTGGCTAGAGTATTTCCCAAAACTTTCTTCTTCTTATCTCTTGTGAGGGAATCTTGGTTCCTATTTGTTGGAGGTATGGGAGGTTGACCCTAGTCGACGTGGGAAACACATTTGGTTCAGTAGGAAGAGATGGTGTGGATATTGGTACCATCAATGATGGTTCAAGATACCAAATAGGGATGGCTATTACCATGATAGGAAGGGTAAGGGTTGAGGCTACCTGATACACCATTACTCTTAATGGTGGAAAGAAGAACGATATTTGAGTGAGGATAGGAGAGGACTGATCATTTGTTTTTTTTGTGACAAAAGTGAATACATAAACCTGGGAAGAATCTGAAGGTAATAAAAGGGGTGGGTCTCCCTGATAAGTGCCCAAGAGTGATGGGTCCTAAAAAATTTGTGTACCTATCTCTACCATTTCGAGACTTTTGAATGTTCCCCAATGAGGGGAACGATATTCTCTAGATCTCGGGAAGGGAAACGTTCATAATGTGTAATTTCATCCACTATAAAAATCATCCCATTGTGGGGGGGAATTAGGGTGCAAAAAACTAATGAAGCGACCACCTTCGTGGCATACTTGTAACTATGACCAAGAAGGATATTATAGTTTAAAGGGGCATTGATAACCTCGATGTCGATTAATATTGTTTTACCTACGAGTTCAGTGGGAACATTTTGAAGAAGCCCTTCGAGTTGAGAGGGATGACCATCATAATCCTGAAGAGTGATAGAATAAAGGGTAAGCTCAGGAGAGCCTAGATTTTCCGAGACCCATTTGGAGATTATACATGTGGTTGCACCTTCATCTATAATACATCAATGAACAATGATGTTTCGAATTGTGACAGGTATATGGAAGGCCATAGATGAAGGGAGTTGAGGCTCTGAGTTGTCTAAGTTGAAAGTGATGAGGTGTCAATTACCCCCAATGTAGATAGCAAGGTTTTTCGATATGAAGGGTAGGTTTGTAAAAACTCCAAGACTGACATGGTCACAGAGGATTGGGACAAAACAATGATGAGGCTATAGTTGTGTGTTTCTCAATAATATGGGTTATGAGCAATGCACTGTAGAGGTCCATGTGGTACCTTTAGGGTAGGGTCACTATTGGGGTGTGGGATCATCAACAGAGGGACTTTCTAGTAATGGAGGTGCATTTGACATGGTCAGAGTGGATTCGAGAGGTATGTTTTACTAACGACTGTGACTTTGAAGAAGGCTCTCCTTCGCGGATGTGAGAATATAATTATGGGTTGTAGTGTTACTCACTTGTCCTTTTCTTGGGTTAGGGTATTGACCCAACTACTACGAAGGAGGGCCAATGAATTATTGTGTTTCTACCACACCTTGGTGGGGGAATGGGTTATGCAAGACTATTGGAGGTGGGGGTTGAGGGAAGTTTTGAGGAACCAATAGAACACCTTGTGGGGCAGGGGGTATGAGGGTCCTAGACTCCTTCATATGTTTGTAATTGAAAATCTGGGGGAAGTGGTGAGTATAATGACCATACTCTCCACACAATGCACATGGGAAATTACTGTGAATGTTTTTGTTCCTTCCCTGTCAGGGTTGGGCATTGGTGGTGCCAAGATTTGGTTTTTGATTACCCATATTAGGATTTCCCCCAACTAGTGGACATTGTGGCTGAGGGTTACCCCCTTGTCCCTAATTAGGATTGGATTTGTTTTTTCCTTTATTTTTTTTGTTGTTTTGCAGTGTGGCAGGGTTAACCATATTCAACTGTTCAAAATCTTGAACCTGTTGAATGGGTGAAGGTTGGACAAAGTTGACCCCAACTTGTGATTGCCCCAATGGTGGGATCACAATAGGTTGTGGGGAACCATGGAATGGATAGTATATATTTCTCTGGTGGGGAGGTCCATATGGGGTATATGACATGGAAGCTCCTTCATTACCACTTAGGTTATATGACGACCCTTGTGTATATCTAGGAATCAACATACTTTGTTGGTGTATGGGATTCATAAGTTTTGGAGGGTTATGACCCCTAATGTGTGGAGGGGGGTGTCGAGAACATGGGAGTAGTTGGGTATGGTGGACCCATAAGGAAGGGGTGGTATGGAAATCCTCCACAGTTATTGGTCCCATATGGAGGTGCAGGGGTACCATAAGGGTTGAGATGGGTCATGGCTCCAATGAGACCATCTACGGAGTGGGATGTTCCAGGTTTTTTGTGACCAAAAGAGAGAGGTCGTGGAGCATCAAGGAGCACCATGTAGAGATACCCAAACTGTGAATAAATCAATTCAAAGTGTGGGGCCTTGGTGATGGCCTCTTATTCAGTTTATGGCATTGTGGTAGCCACATCTTTCGTGGTAAGTGGTATCAAAAATTTGAGGAACCAATCTAGGTGTAAATTTTGAGTGGTTTCAATTTTACATAGGCCCGGACGTCGATGTCCTTCATGGATATGATCCGCGATGTGGGTAGAAGTATTTTGATGGAAATATGAGAGGATTTCTAAGCCTGTGTCATGATGTGCTAGAATCTGAAAGAAGGCTAAGAAATCCTTGGCTAAAGATGTGAAGGTCCCATGAGACCCTGAGGTTTCGTCCACGTACCATTTCATAGATTGATGGGTTAAGGTTATTTGGAATAGACATAAGTGAACTTAATCATCAGTGATGCTATTGGAGGAGCACCAAAGGTGAAAATTCATGACATGGTTAGCAGGGTCTTCGCCTGATTTTCCCTCAAACTTAGGAATATCCGGTGGAAGTTTGGTGGGAATATTCGTTCGAGTGGGATTGTGTAAAATTAGGTCATTGGTAAGTTTCATCAAATTCGGTAAATTCAATGAATCCAAATATGGCAGGTGTTGTGGTTTTTTTATGGAATGTGATGGTCTAGAGTTGATTCCTAAGGAGGAAGGACTATCGATTGGGGTGTGGCGACTAGGAATGCCAAGCAATGTGGAACCAAGCAAGGTAGAACCAATGATTATTGAGCTCACTAGTGAGTGAGAAGGTGGTATCAGGGATGTGGTAAAACCATGAATACCTTCCAATACTAGGGGGAGGCCTTGAAATTTTATGGAATGTTGTATATTGAGTGGATCCCCTATGATTTTGGACTAGCAACTGAGTGTGTGACTGTGGTAAATCTGAGAGAAAATAACAAGTGATTTTTTCTAAATGAATATGGCCTACTTTAAACTAGAACTAACAGCTACATATGTTTAATAAATAACCGAACATAACATAGATCTATATAGCAACTATAAAGTAAAATGTTGGTTAGATAGGTTGGGTTATTATCCACATGGGGGATGATAAAAGAAATGCATTTGTCCTATAGATGTATCACCCTTCCTCTCAAATGTCATTGGGCCTTCCAAGAGAGCTCGATGGTGGGGTCTCAAGCCACTGACCAATAAATAGTGAAGGTATGAAAAAATAGTTATAATGAGGGGTAAAGGGGGAATGTCCCAAAAGAACTAGCGATAATCCCAATATCCACACAAAATATGATTTAGGTGCATATGCATCCCACAATCACCACCTATGTAGATAATCATAGTTTTTGGCCACTAAGTTACCCCGTTCAAGTGCAGTAGGGGACTCTTGACCTAATAAATTTGTCACAGGCTAGGTAAAATCACAAGAGTTGGGTGGCTCAAGAAAGCACATTCAGAACAAACTGACCTTGACACTCACCCCTTCACAAGTATCTCCTTGAATTATGGTGTAAGAACACTTGAATTGGAGGATTTAAAGTTCCCTAAATAGTCAACCACTAAGTTTTCAAAGAATAAAAAAGAGATGACGGGAGGTTTTTTGGATACCTACCCATAAAATCATAACTTAGACTAAAATATTCTTTTGTGACCTCTTGTGGAGGATTTTAGTGAGTTCTTAAGGTTTTGTTTTAAAAAACAAATTGAGATTGGGGTCATGGACCAACCTTGTTGCTTAAGGGTGTGAAACAAGGTCTATTGAGAACATGTAAGTCTCTATGATTCTCCTAGATCGCTTATGGGCGCAAGGAGAAGAGCATATTAAGATTCAAATGAACTTGTGAACACCTGAAAATGTGTGAAAGTTTTGTATGCAAGAAGTGAATGTGAACAAAACATAGTGGTTTTGTTTGCATCATGTGGATGTCATGGGGTCCTTTATTTATTAACTCAACCATGAAATTTGTACAATCCTTGCGAAATTGGAAAATTGATACCTAGGTTTTAAAAGATGCGGACATATGGGGTCCTTTCAAAAATCCTTTAAACTTCCTAAGTGTTTTTCTTATGAAAATCAAACTATCCTAGATTATATGATGATGTGGACATTCGGGGTCCTTACAATATTTCAGTTCTTATCTTGTAAAGAAAACTATGAGGTGTTGGGATGGTTATGGCCTCACTTGATGATTGGTGTGATTTGCAAAAAGAACAAGCATGGAATCCAAAATATAGGATGTGCACATGTATGGGGTACTTACTTTGTATTATGATTTATCTCTTATGTTTGTTAGATGCAAGGGAGATGAAAAAATGACATATGCAACCCATTGTGATTCACCAAGATCACTCGAGGGAGTGTGAAGTGAAGAGCATAATAGGATGTGAGTAAGAGGTTTTCTTGGTCCCGAAAAGAAAACTAAACATAATTTGATTGCTGAAATAAATCTAACTAAGAATTCGAATGCCTAACTAGCCATCCACATGGTACAATAATTGAAATGATGGTTCGTTTTATCCCCCCTAATTAAACTAGAAAAACTAATTAACCTTGCAATAATGAACTTGAAAGAAGAGATCTCCAGCTTACAAAGTGCAATAATTTAAATACTAAACCCCAACAAGGGAAGGGGGATGAGGGCCACCCTTAACCTAGGAGAAAAGTAGATCGATAATGGTTATATGAACAAATTGTGCACTAATCAACGCTAACAATGCATAACTTGAAAGGAGTTATAACGCTAATGGTGCACCTCGACACGATTGTTTCTGTGAATGTCGCACGGAGCCTACAAAATGACATAAAACAAAGAATTTGGTGATTTTCAAAGCATTGAAGGCCTAAATTCCCAGCATGGACATCTAGGAAAACCAATTGGATGACCTACAAAACTAGAGAGGTGAAAAAAAGGAATCTAGCCTCCCACAAAGTGAGAATTCATGCTTATAACCATAGTGGAATCGCTAGTTGTTTCAAACTAAATAGACCATGGGTGTGCAAAAACAACAATCCAAATGTCACTGTAGGTAGTTAGTGACACAACATGTTAATTAATAGTTGATCATCCATAGTAAACAAGTGTAAACAAATGCATGAATAGATGCATAAATAGTAAGATACAAAGAGAGATTGAAAACACAAGGAATTATTACCAATCGACTGGATCTTCAATTGAGAACACCGCAAAGGAAGTGAAAGTACAAATGGTCTCTCTTCTTCCTCCTTGGGAAGGCTCTTTTCCTTCCCGAACACAAACTCTCTTCTTATCTCTAGTACTGGTGATGATATGAAACAACAAAATGAGTTCTCAAGTAGTAAGATGCTCAATTCATCTAATAGTTCAAGCTATGGAGTGATGGATGGAATTGGGGGTAAGCAATGGGTGCTTTGGTTCACAATTCTACAGCATAACTTTACATCGTCTTTCTATGTGTCTTCTGAATGCATGACCCGAACTCTGTTAAATAACATCTTCTCAATCTTTAATCCAACTTGTTTTATGTGTGAATTGTGATAATTTAAGCGGCAGAGTAATCCCCAAGTTAGGTTAAATTGAATTGTAGGGTCAACTCTATGACCAATGGGACGTGAGTGTAGGCAGCTCCATGAATGTTCTTGCTCTATTCAAGAAATTGTGTCGTCACGTGGATAGTGCAAACCTTTCTTTACCCAACCATGCCGATGTGCTATCGAAATGAAACCTTTTATGTAAAGTCGCACTGATTGCACTAAGGGAATTATTTTCCTTTTGGGAAGTTGCATTGAGTAACTGTAGCTTTATTTCATTAATTTCTTGATTTTGTTGAGTGAGCTTTATCAACACTCGTGAGCATGCATTTTTTATGTATTGAACTGATGAATTCTTCGGTTATTTCCTGTATTTCTTGGTGAGCATTTTTTAGTTGATAAAAAATAGTCTTTAAGAAAAATATGCCAAGAAGAATAACCAAGAAAGATAGACCTCCAAGAATTGACACAAAGAGGACACCAAGTAAAGATCTTATATTTAATGGATCCAATAATGATCTCCAGCAATTCACAACAAAATGAGTGAGAGGAGTGCCTTTATTTATAGATGAGACTCTCAACTCCTCTCCACTCTTTATTCCCCAAAATTAGGCTAAGGAATAAAATAAAATGACTTTTCATCCACACAAATCAGAGACTAAGTCAAAAAGTACAATTAAATGATGTTTTACATGTTTAAAACCCTTATAGAAGGGTTGATTTGGCCTTTTTGGTACAACGTTTCACTTGAAGAGTCTTGGGGAGGGATTAAAATGTGGCAAGGAATAATCCTTGACCATTCATACTCCAACATCTACCATAAATAAGGGGGAATGCGTTGGTTGTGGAGCCTGATTATCTTCCTGATTCA
>ML819207.1:76059-97390 GCA_009831015.1 Picea engelmannii
GCTTTATTGAGGTCTCTAAAGTCAGTGTAGACTCATATGGTTCCTTATTTTTTGTTAACTAGGATGGGTTTGGAGACCCAAGAGATGTATGCAATGGGGTATATGAACCCAACAATATGTAATTTGTCGATTTCAGCTTTGATAGACAATTCTTTAGAAGGATGCAGGGGTCATTATTTTTGATGAACTGGTGCAATTTCAATCAATGCATCGATTCTATGTTCAACAATGGTGGGGTCGAGGCTAGGTATTTTGGTATAGGACCAGGAAAAAATGTCATGATATTCTTGAAAAAGAGCTTTGTAAGCAAGAACTTATTCAGTGGAATATGTGGTGTCGAGGGTGAGTTCTTCGATGATGTCAGGTTTGATAGAAATTTCCACTTTAATGGAGGGGAGAATGTTGTCCATGTTTCCCTCTTCAAAAGCATCTAGGGTAGGAATTGGTTTTTTGAACTAATATGTATGTCCTAGAGGAATGACGTCTTTTGTTTCCACCGCCCACACATTGGATTTCTTAGCGGTAAGGAAAGTATCTGATGGAAGAAAGACTGAATGATGGTGCATGTCACCCCATGGGTAGTTTGGTGTCATTGTGGCCTCAAGAATGTGTTCATTGGAATGCAAAAGGGTGTGCTCTAAGGGATCCTTTTTATTAAGATCAGGTGAGTCTAGTGCAATGATGCTAGATATGGTGGAAGAATAAAAAATTGTTGAGAGAGTGCTTATGACTGGCACTTGTGGAATAATGATACTATCATCAAAAAGGATGATCAGTTTCACCATAGGAATTGGTTCTTCATGGGAAGAAAGGTAATAGATATGCATGTTTGTGTGTGTATCTGGATCCTTAGGAGGTGGAAGAATCTCTTGTCGATGGATTACTAGTGAATTAGGTGGGGTCGGAGGAGAGGTATCCAATGATAATGGTAATGGAAAGTCGAGAGGGGAAAAAGGTATGACATATTTCTCTAGAATGGGTGAGTGTGGTATGTCGAGGGGTCTATCTGCCCTAGAATTATTAATGGAATTCATTTTGCAGTTGCGTTGTGTGATGAATAGACACCTATAAGTGAAATGGTCCATTTCACCACAAAGTCTACAAGGGTAGGTCAGACCTTCATTGATCATGGTGGACACATAGCATATGTTAAGAGAATCAACCTGGTTGGGTATGGTTGGTGGTGGTACTACTGGATTGGGTTCAAGAAAGGATGTTTGCCACAATGGTGTGTGTAATGGCCATAGTGTGAGTAGATGGCACATGCAAAGTTGGTACGCCAGGTTTTGTTGTGCATAGTGGTCAATTTTGTAGTAGGTGTGGGGAATATGCCTACTAGTGTTGGTAATAACCGTGTTTCCTAGGGAATATGGATAAGGTTTCTGAGCTCTGGAAGGGTAGGACATAAGTGTTTGGGATGACCTTGGGCTCCCTAGAGCGCACATGGCGATTGGACTTGAGTGGTGGCTAGAGTATTTCCCAAAACTTTCTTCTTCTTATCTCTTGTGAGGGAATCTTGGTTCCTATTTGTTGGAGGTATGGGAGGTTGACCCTAGTCGACGTGGGAAACACATTTGGTTCAGTAGGAAGAGATGGTGTGGATATTGGTACCATCAATGATGGTTCAAGATACCAAATAGGGATGGCTATTACCATGATAGGAAGGGTAAGGGTTGAGGCTACCTGATACACCATTACTCTTAATGGTGGAAAGAAGAACGATATTTGAGTGAGGATAGGAGAGGACTGATCATTTGTTTTTTTTGTGACAAAAGTGAATACATAAACCTGGGAAGAATCTGAAGGTAATAAAAGGGGTGGGTCTCCCTGATAAGTGCCCAAGAGTGATGGGTCCTAAAAAATTTGTGTACCTATCTCTACCATTTCGAGACTTTTGAATGTTCCCCAATGAGGGGAACGATATTCTCTAGATCTCGGGAAGGGAAACGTTCATAATGTGTAATTTCATCCACTATAAAAATCATCCCATTGTGGGGGGGAATTAGGGTGCAAAAAACTAATGAAGCGACCACCTTCGTGGCATACTTGTAACTATGACCAAGAAGGATATTATAGTTTAAAGGGGCATTGATAACCTCGATGTCGATTAATATTGTTTTACCTACGAGTTCAGTGGGAACATTTTGAAGAAGCCCTTCGAGTTGAGAGGGATGACCATCATAATCCTGAAGAGTGATAGAATAAAGGGTAAGCTCAGGAGAGCCTAGATTTTCCGAGACCCATTTGGAGATTATACATGTGGTTGCACCTTCATCTATAATACATCAATGAACAATGATGTTTCGAATTGTGACAGGTATATGGAAGGCCATAGATGAAGGGAGTTGAGGCTCTGAGTTGTCTAAGTTGAAAGTGATGAGGTGTCAATTACCCCCAATGTAGATAGCAAGGTTTTTCGATATGAAGGGTAGGTTTGTAAAAACTCCAAGACTGACATGGTCACAGAGGATTGGGACAAAACAATGATGAGGCTATAGTTGTGTGTTTCTCAATAATATGGGTTATGAGCAATGCACTGTAGAGGTCCATGTGGTACCTTTAGGGTAGGGTCACTATTGGGGTGTGGGATCATCAACAGAGGGACTTTCTAGTAATGGAGGTGCATTTGACATGGTCAGAGTGGATTCGAGAGGTATGTTTTACTAACGACTGTGACTTTGAAGAAGGCTCTCCTTCGCGGATGTGAGAATATAATTATGGGTTGTAGTGTTACTCACTTGTCCTTTTCTTGGGTTAGGGTATTGACCCAACTACTACGAAGGAGGGCCAATGAATTATTGTGTTTCTACCACACCTTGGTGGGGGAATGGGTTATGCAAGACTATTGGAGGTGGGGGTTGAGGGAAGTTTTGAGGAACCAATAGAACACCTTGTGGGGCAGGGGGTATGAGGGTCCTAGACTCCTTCATATGTTTGTAATTGAAAATCTGGGGGAAGTGGTGAGTATAATGACCATACTCTCCACACAATGCACATGGGAAATTACTGTGAATGTTTTTGTTCCTTCCCTGTCAGGGTTGGGCATTGGTGGTGCCAAGATTTGGTTTTTGATTACCCATATTAGGATTTCCCCCAACTAGTGGACATTGTGGCTGAGGGTTACCCCCTTGTCCCTAATTAGGATTGGATTTGTTTTTTCCTTTATTTTTTTTGTTGTTTTGCAGTGTGGCAGGGTTAACCATATTCAACTGTTCAAAATCTTGAACCTGTTGAATGGGTGAAGGTTGGACAAAGTTGACCCCAACTTGTGATTGCCCCAATGGTGGGATCACAATAGGTTGTGGGGAACCATGGAATGGATAGTATATATTTCTCTGGTGGGGAGGTCCATATGGGGTATATGACATGGAAGCTCCTTCATTACCACTTAGGTTATATGACGACCCTTGTGTATATCTAGGAATCAACATACTTTGTTGGTGTATGGGATTCATAAGTTTTGGAGGGTTATGACCCCTAATGTGTGGAGGGGGGTGTCGAGAACATGGGAGTAGTTGGGTATGGTGGACCCATAAGGAAGGGGTGGTATGGAAATCCTCCACAGTTATTGGTCCCATATGGAGGTGCAGGGGTACCATAAGGGTTGAGATGGGTCATGGCTCCAATGAGACCATCTACGGAGTGGGATGTTCCAGGTTTTTTGTGACCAAAAGAGAGAGGTCGTGGAGCATCAAGGAGCACCATGTAGAGATACCCAAACTGTGAATAAATCAATTCAAAGTGTGGGGCCTTGGTGATGGCCTCTTATTCAGTTTATGGCATTGTGGTAGCCACATCTTTCGTGGTAAGTGGTATCAAAAATTTGAGGAACCAATCTAGGTGTAAATTTTGAGTGGTTTCAATTTTACATAGGCCCGGACGTCGATGTCCTTCATGGATATGATCCGCGATGTGGGTAGAAGTATTTTGATGGAAATATGAGAGGATTTCTAAGCCTGTGTCATGATGTGCTAGAATCTGAAAGAAGGCTAAGAAATCCTTGGCTAAAGATGTGAAGGTCCCATGAGACCCTGAGGTTTCGTCCACGTACCATTTCATAGATTGATGGGTTAAGGTTATTTGGAATAGACATAAGTGAACTTAATCATCAGTGATGCTATTGGAGGAGCACCAAAGGTGAAAATTCATGACATGGTTAGCAGGGTCTTCGCCTGATTTTCCCTCAAACTTAGGAATATCCGGTGGAAGTTTGGTGGGAATATTCGTTCGAGTGGGATTGTGTAAAATTAGGTCATTGGTAAGTTTCATCAAATTCGGTAAATTCAATGAATCCAAATATGGCAGGTGTTGTGGTTTTTTTATGGAATGTGATGGTCTAGAGTTGATTCCTAAGGAGGAAGGACTATCGATTGGGGTGTGGCGACTAGGAATGCCAAGCAATGTGGAACCAAGCAAGGTAGAACCAATGATTATTGAGCTCACTAGTGAGTGAGAAGGTGGTATCAGGGATGTGGTAAAACCATGAATACCTTCCAATACTAGGGGGAGGCCTTGAAATTTTATGGAATGTTGTATATTGAGTGGATCCCCTATGATTTTGGACTAGCAACTGAGTGTGTGACTGTGGTAAATCTGAGAGAAAATAACAAGTGATTTTTTCTAAATGAATATGGCCTACTTTAAACTAGAACTAACAGCTACATATGTTTAATAAATAACCGAACATAACATAGATCTATATAGCAACTATAAAGTAAAATGTTGGTTAGATAGGTTGGGTTATTATCCACATGGGGGATGATAAAAGAAATGCATTTGTCCTATAGATGTATCACCCTTCCTCTCAAATGTCATTGGGCCTTCCAAGAGAGCTCGATGGTGGGGTCTCAAGCCACTGACCAATAAATAGTGAAGGTATGAAAAAATAGTTATAATGAGGGGTAAAGGGGGAATGTCCCAAAAGAACTAGCGATAATCCCAATATCCACACAAAATATGATTTAGGTGCATATGCATCCCACAATCACCACCTATGTAGATAATCATAGTTTTTGGCCACTAAGTTACCCCGTTCAAGTGCAGTAGGGGACTCTTGACCTAATAAATTTGTCACAGGCTAGGTAAAATCACAAGAGTTGGGTGGCTCAAGAAAGCACATTCAGAACAAACTGACCTTGACACTCACCCCTTCACAAGTATCTCCTTGAATTATGGTGTAAGAACACTTGAATTGGAGGATTTAAAGTTCCCTAAATAGTCAACCACTAAGTTTTCAAAGAATAAAAAAGAGATGACGGGAGGTTTTTTGGATACCTACCCATAAAATCATAACTTAGACTAAAATATTCTTTTGTGACCTCTTGTGGAGGATTTTAGTGAGTTCTTAAGGTTTTGTTTTAAAAAACAAATTGAGATTGGGGTCATGGACCAACCTTGTTGCTTAAGGGTGTGAAACAAGGTCTATTGAGAACATGTAAGTCTCTATGATTCTCCTAGATCGCTTATGGGCGCAAGGAGAAGAGCATATTAAGATTCAAATGAACTTGTGAACACCTGAAAATGTGTGAAAGTTTTGTATGCAAGAAGTGAATGTGAACAAAACATAGTGGTTTTGTTTGCATCATGTGGATGTCATGGGGTCCTTTATTTATTAACTCAACCATGAAATTTGTACAATCCTTGCGAAATTGGAAAATTGATACCTAGGTTTTAAAAGATGCGGACATATGGGGTCCTTTCAAAAATCCTTTAAACTTCCTAAGTGTTTTTCTTATGAAAATCAAACTATCCTAGATTATATGATGATGTGGACATTCGGGGTCCTTACAATATTTCAGTTCTTATCTTGTAAAGAAAACTATGAGGTGTTGGGATGGTTATGGCCTCACTTGATGATTGGTGTGATTTGCAAAAAGAACAAGCATGGAATCCAAAATATAGGATGTGCACATGTATGGGGTACTTACTTTGTATTATGATTTATCTCTTATGTTTGTTAGATGCAAGGGAGATGAAAAAATGACATATGCAACCCATTGTGATTCACCAAGATCACTCGAGGGAGTGTGAAGTGAAGAGCATAATAGGATGTGAGTAAGAGGTTTTCTTGGTCCCGAAAAGAAAACTAAACATAATTTGATTGCTGAAATAAATCTAACTAAGAATTCGAATGCCTAACTAGCCATCCACATGGTACAATAATTGAAATGATGGTTCGTTTTATCCCCCCTAATTAAACTAGAAAAACTAATTAACCTTGCAATAATGAACTTGAAAGAAGAGATCTCCAGCTTACAAAGTGCAATAATTTAAATACTAAACCCCAACAAGGGAAGGGGGATGAGGGCCACCCTTAACCTAGGAGAAAAGTAGATCGATAATGGTTATATGAACAAATTGTGCACTAATCAACGCTAACAATGCATAACTTGAAAGGAGTTATAACGCTAATGGTGCACCTCGACACGATTGTTTCTGTGAATGTCGCACGGAGCCTACAAAATGACATAAAACAAAGAATTTGGTGATTTTCAAAGCATTGAAGGCCTAAATTCCCAGCATGGACATCTAGGAAAACCAATTGGATGACCTACAAAACTAGAGAGGTGAAAAAAAGGAATCTAGCCTCCCACAAAGTGAGAATTCATGCTTATAACCATAGTGGAATCGCTAGTTGTTTCAAACTAAATAGACCATGGGTGTGCAAAAACAACAATCCAAATGTCACTGTAGGTAGTTAGTGACACAACATGTTAATTAATAGTTGATCATCCATAGTAAACAAGTGTAAACAAATGCATGAATAGATGCATAAATAGTAAGATACAAAGAGAGATTGAAAACACAAGGAATTATTACCAATCGACTGGATCTTCAATTGAGAACACCGCAAAGGAAGTGAAAGTACAAATGGTCTCTCTTCTTCCTCCTTGGGAAGGCTCTTTTCCTTCCCGAACACAAACTCTCTTCTTATCTCTAGTACTGGTGATGATATGAAACAACAAAATGAGTTCTCAAGTAGTAAGATGCTCAATTCATCTAATAGTTCAAGCTATGGAGTGATGGATGGAATTGGGGGTAAGCAATGGGTGCTTTGGTTCACAATTCTACAGCATAACTTTACATCGTCTTTCTATGTGTCTTCTGAATGCATGACCCGAACTCTGTTAAATAACATCTTCTCAATCTTTAATCCAACTTGTTTTATGTGTGAATTGTGATAATTTAAGCGGCAGAGTAATCCCCAAGTTAGGTTAAATTGAATTGTAGGGTCAACTCTATGACCAATGGGACGTGAGTGTAGGCAGCTCCATGAATGTTCTTGCTCTATTCAAGAAATTGTGTCGTCACGTGGATAGTGCAAACCTTTCTTTACCCAACCATGCCGATGTGCTATCGAAATGAAACCTTTTATGTAAAGTCGCACTGATTGCACTAAGGGAATTATTTTCCTTTTGGGAAGTTGCATTGAGTAACTGTAGCTTTATTTCATTAATTTCTTGATTTTGTTGAGTGAGCTTTATCAACACTCGTGAGCATGCATTTTTTATGTATTGAACTGATGAATTCTTCGGTTATTTCCTGTATTTCTTGGTGAGCATTTTTTAGTTGATAAAAAATAGTCTTTAAGAAAAATATGCCAAGAAGAATAACCAAGAAAGATAGACCTCCAAGAATTGACACAAAGAGGACACCAAGTAAAGATCTTATATTTAATGGATCCAATAATGATCTCCAGCAATTCACAACAAAATGAGTGAGAGGAGTGCCTTTATTTATAGATGAGACTCTCAACTCCTCTCCACTCTTTATTCCCCAAAATTAGGCTAAGGAATAAAATAAAATGACTTTTCATCCACACAAATCAGAGACTAAGTCAAAAAGTACAATTAAATGATGTTTTACATGTTTAAAACCCTTATAGAAGGGTTGATTTGGCCTTTTTGGTACAACGTTTCACTTGAAGAGTCTTGGGGAGGGATTAAAATGTGGCAAGGAATAATCCTTGACCATTCATACTCCAACATCTACCATAAATAAGGGGGAATGCGTTGGTTGTGGAGCCTGATTATCTTCCTGATTCATAGATCTTTGTTTTCAGTTGTGTTTATACCCCATGAAGACTTTACACCCCAGAAGAATGTACACTCATCCACACAGGGGAGTGCAGTGGGGGTTACCCCCTCGGCTGAGGGGTCCGGGGGCAAGCGAGCCCCCGAAGGAAAAATTGCCTTGTAAATATATATTGTAATTTCATTGTAAATATGGACCGTTCATTAAAAGGTCGCAGATCTGAAGGTAGAAGTTATGTTAGGGTTTTTTTCCCTAGAAGGCAACCCTCTTTTATGATGGAAATGTATTGTGGTTATGCATCATTGTGAATATTGTATTCTAAGAGAGGATACTGTGAGAGAAAGGAGAGGAAGTTACAACGGGTGTGTTGTAGGTTGTATCCCTTCATTTGTTGGATAATAATAAAGGAAGGACCTGACAATTTCTCTGATGGACGTAGCCCACACTAGGTGAACCATGTATATCTGTGTCTCTATTGTATTGTGTATCTTATGTGTTTTATTTCCACATTTGTTTTATTTTATTTCTGCGCGATATTTTTTTTCTAACAACTGGTATCAGAGTGAAAGGTAACTCACAGAAAAAGAGGGTTCCTGGTTCGAGTGGGAGAAATGGCGGAAGATGGAAAGTTTAGGGTCGAGAAATTTAACAGCCAAAACTACTAGTTATGGAAGATGTAGATGGAAGATTATTTATATCAGAAGGATCTATTCCTACCATTAGGTGGAATAGAAAAGAAGACGACGACTATGAAGGATGAAGAATGGGAGATTCTTGACAGAAAGGCTCTAGGAACGATACAGCTAAGCATGGTAGCGTCGATGGCTTTCAATATTTCAAAATAAAAGACAACGAAGGATATGATGGATGCATTGGATAAACTGTATGAAAAACCCTTGGCATCCAATAAGGTGTTTCTAATGAAGAGATCATTTAATATGAAGATGTCAAAAGGTGGGTATGTTGCAGATCATTTAAATGAATTTAATACGGCTACTAATCAACTAAGTTCTGTAAAAGTTGACTTTGATGATGAGATCAGGGCTCTTCTAATATTGTGCTCATTGATAGAAAGATGGAACGGATTGGTCATGGTTGTAAGTAATGTTGTCTCTGGTTCAAATACTTTAAAATTTGATGGTGTTGTTGGTGTTATCCTTAGTGAGGAAATGTGACGGGAAAGAATAGGTGAGACATCAGGTAATGCGTCGAACATGGAGAACAGGGGAAGACAAAAGGATAGAGGAAAGGGCTCAAGGAACTGCGGGAATTCTAGGAAGGGAAGATCCAAATCTAGAATTGGAAATATAGAGTGTTGGAATTGTGGGAAGAAAGGACATCTGAAGAAATACTGCAGATCTCCAAAGAAACAAAGAGATGGACAATAGGAGAAAAATCAGGAAGCAAATGTAACATGTGATGTGTTACAAGATTCTTTGATTCTTTCTGTAGATTATATTTATGAGTCTTGGGTGGTAGATTCAAGGGCTTCATTTCATGCCACACCCCATACGAAACATTTTCTATATTATGTTCAAGGTGATTTTGGATAGGTTCATTTGGGTGATCATGCACCATGCAAAATTGTTGGAATGGGAAAGGTAAAAGTAAAGAAAAGAAATGGAAACCAATGGTTGTTGAAAGAGGTAAGACATGTTCCAAATCTAAGGAAAAGTCTAATTTCAATAGGGCAATTGGAAAGTGAAGGTTGTATATCCATATTTACAGATAAGGTGTGGAAGGTCACCAAAGGATCATTGGTGATAACAAAAGGAGAGAAGGTAGGTACATTGTATTTATGTACTGGTAATACTGACTCTTTTATCTCTTTAGCTTCTACAGGAGTGGATACAACATTGTAGCATCATAGGCTTGGACACATGAGTGAGAAGGGGATGCAAATACTTCACAAAATAAATTTGTTTCCATATCTTAAACAAATTGATTTGGACTTCTGTGAGCATTATGTTTATGGAAAACAGAAGAGAGTCAGATTTCTCAGAGTCAGAAAAGAAAAGAAGAGTGAAAGGTTAGAGCTTGTGCATACAGATGTATGGGGACCAGCTTAGGTATCATCTCTCGGCAGCTCTCGTTATTATGTTACTTTTATTGATGATGCAACTAGAAAAACTTGGGTTTATTGCATTCAACAAAAATCTGATGTTTTTGATACTTTTAAGAAATGGAAATCTTTGGTTGAGAATGAGACAGGAAAAAGGTTGAAGTGTCTCAGATCAGATAATGAAGGTGAATATTGCAGCAAGGAGTTTGATGATTATTGTTCATACCATGGGATTCATAGAGATGAGCCAAGAACACCACAAGAAAATGATGTGTCAAAAAGGATGAACAGGACAATCATGGAGCGTGCAAGGAGTATGAGATTGCATGTTGGTTTTTCCTTACAGTTATGGGAAAATGTTGTAGATATTTTTGTTTACTTAATAAACAAAGGACCTTCAATCTCTTTGGATGGTAAAATTCTAAAGGAGGCATGGAAAGGTAAAAAGGTAAACTATTATTTTTTTAAATCTTTCGGATGTGAAGCATTTGTCCATATTGATAAAGAAAATAGAACAAAGCTTGAGGAAAAATCCAAGAAGTGTACCTTTATTGGATACGGTGTTAATGATTTTGATTATCTCTTATGGGATTATGAAAATAACAAAATCATTATGAGTAGAGATGTCATATTCAATGAGAAGGTCATGTACAAAGATCAGTTGCAGGGAAAGAAATAGGAAAAAGAACAACCATAATACATAGTGCTTGATGAGATCACTGAAAAAGAAATTCCAAAGCAACTAGAAAATCAAAATGCACAACAATGGGAGAAACAAGTACCTCAAACTCCTGCAAGTGTTGTTATAAGATCTACCAGGTTAAGTAGATCCCCTGAACGATACTCTCCTTCATTGTATTATTTATTGTTGACTTATTCTGAATGTTATGAAGAGGCAATGCAGGTAGACACCAAAAATAAGTGGGAGTAAGGCATGAAAGAGGAAATGGATTCCTTGCTAAATAAACAGACTTGGAACTTGGTTCAATTGCCTACGGAAAAAAGAGCATTGCAGAATAAATGGGTTTACAAGTTGAAGGAAGAAGATGGAGGAAAATGGCAGTACAAGGCTAGACTTGTTGTAAAGGGGTTTGCATAAAAGAAAGGTATATATTTTGATGAAATGTTTTCTCTTGTTGTTAAAATGACTTCAATTATGACTATTTTGAGTCTTGTGACAGTAGAAGATTTGCATCTTGAACAGTTAAATGTAAAAACAAATTTTCTCTATGGGAATTTGGAGGAAGAGATTTATATGCAGCAGTCGCAGGGGTATGAGGTCAAAGGGAATGATAATTTGGTATGTAGGTTGAAGAAGATCTTGTATGGCCTAAAGAAATCTCCAAGGCAGTGGTATTTGAAGTTTGACAGGTTTATTACAGAACAGGGTTATAATAGATTTCATTCTGATCACTTTGTTTATTTTAAAATGATATAAAATGGAAGTTATATTATCTTGTTATTGTATGTAGATGACATACTTGTTGCAGGGTCTAATATGCAAGATATAATTGTGCTCAAAAATAAATTAGCTAATTCATTTACAATGAAGGGTTTGGGTGCTGCAAAGAAAATCCTTGGTATGAGAATAACAAGAGATAGGAAAAATCGCAAATTGACATTGTCTCAGGGCGAGTACATAGAAAAGGTGTTGGAGAGGTTTAGAATGCAAAATGAAAAACCAGTTAGTACACATTTGGAAAACCATTTCAAATTAACTAAGGAAATGTGTCCCAAGACACAGGAGGAGATAGAATACATGTCCAGGGTCCTTTATTCATCAGCAGTTGGCAGCTTGATGTATGCAATGGTTTGCACAAAACCAGATATTGCACATGCAGTGGGAGTTGTAAGAAGGTATATGAAAAATCCAGGTAAAGAACATTGGGAGTAAGTACAATGGATTCTCAAGTATTTGAGAGGTATTGCTCCTCATGCATTATGTTTTGAAGGTTCAAACACTTTTCTACAGGGATATGTTGATTCATATATGACAGGTGATAAAGATAGAACGAGGAGCACCATAGGGTATGTTTTTACCATAGGTGGAACAACAATAAGTTGGATTTTCGAAACTGAAAAAAGGTTGTTGCAATTTCAACAACAGAAACAGAGTTGTTGTTGCTACAGAGGCTAGTAAAGAAATGATTTGGTTACATAGGTTCATGGAGGAATTGGGAAAGAAGCAAGAGAATAGCAGGTTTTACTGTGACAGTGAGAGTGCCATTCATCTTGCAAAGAACTCAGCTTTCCATTCGAAGACTAAGAATATACATCTAAGGTACCGTTTCATACAATCCATCTTGGACGACGGACAATTGAAGTTGGAAAATATACACACTAGACAGAATCCTGAAAACATGTTAACAAAGGGAGTAACCAAGGAGAAACTGAGTTCTTGCTTAGTTTCAGTTGGTCTTTAAGCATGAAGATGAAGATGAGAAATTTTCCATGTCCAAGAAGATTCATAGCCCAACAAATACAACATTGGTGGAGTTGTTGTGATCAGTCTCCAAGCGGGAGATTGTTGGTTATGGAACCTGATTAACTTCCTAATTCAGAGGTCTTTGTTTTCAGTCGTGTTTATACCCCATGAAGACTTTACACCCCAGAATAATGTTCACTCATCCACATCGGGGAGTGTAGGGGGGTCCAGGGGCAAGTGGGCCCTCGACAAGGGTTCAGGGGTGAAGCCCCTGAAAAAATTTTTGCCTTGTAAATGTATATTGTAATTTCATTGCAAATATGAACAGTTCATTATAAGGTCGCAAATCTAACGGTAGAAGTTATGTTAGGTTGTTTTTCCCTAGAAGGCAACCTTATTTTATGATGGAAATGTATTGTGGCTATGAATCATTGTGAATATTGTATTTTGAGAGAGGAGACTGTGAGACAAAGAAGAGGAAGTTACATCGGGTGTGTTGTAGGTTGTATCCCTTCATTTGTTGGATAATAATAAAGGAAGGACCTGGAAATTTCTCGGGTGGACGTAGCCCGCACTAGGTGAACCACGTATATCAGTGTCTCTATTGTATTGTGTATCTTATGTGTTTTATTTCCACATTTATTTTATTTTATTTCATTGTGATCTTGTTTTTCTAACAGAACGACCTCACCCCTAGCCAAAATAAAAACCCCCAAAGTGGATGTCTTCTCTAATTTCCTCAACAAGCCATTAAAAGGTGATCATAAAGTCCATCCACATCAAAGGGTATGTGCCAAGTGATCTCCATCAAGTGCTCACATGAGTGACCTCCACACCATCAAATTAGGCTCAAAATAGCCCCAATGTCCTGATGAAGTGCCCCCAAATGAATTCAGCTCTCCTTTAGTGAGTAAAATTCTTTTAAAATTTGTCAAATGAGAGGGATATTCTGGCCTCTAACACATGGAAAGTGTAGAGGATGTCCATGAAAATAAAAGTACCCCATCCATTCCTCGGAGAGGGTGACCAATGCCTCAAAATCCATGATATTCCTAAAAAAATGTGAAATTGAATAATCATGTGCAAAATAATCTATGAAGGCCCAAGTGTGGTACATACATAAGAAAGAGAGGGTCCATGTGGCTAAGGTGTGGTAAACCATGGGTGTTAAAACCCATACAATGTGTAATCACCTTTTACATATCAAAATATTAAGTGAGTAGTTAGGGCCTCATAAATCATGTATTCTAGTAGATCCACCTCAAAATTCCCACATGCCTACCTAGGACATAAATTCCCATGATCCGGACTAGGAAGAAATGACATGAAGGAAATGATATAACAAGGAAACACACTAAGATATTGCAAGAAACACAATAATATAGGTAAAATCATATTCTATTAATGAATAGAATACAAAATATTGTAAAATGCAAAGCACGCAAACTAGCTAGAATGGTGGTAGCTTATCTCTAAAGAGAGAGACATGTCAGCTACACTCATTGGAAAGAAGTTGATTACAAAGATTTTGAAAAGGAATTTTAACATAAAGAATCAATGAGAAAACCCTAAACATCCAAAAACCTAACCCCAAAATATGAAACATCAAAAGGTTTGTGGGCCTTGATGTGGTTAGTTGATACATCAACTTCCTAGGGGGAATAACGTTTGCATGTGATATTTGTTTAGGGCGCTCGGTGGCCCTTTGGAAAGGTCTAGCTAAGAAGAACACATTCTAAATGGACCATTACATTCCTTTCAATATTTATTGGGAATTTTTTTGCCAATAAAATGTTGTATAGGGCCTCAAAATGGCCTCATAAGTTTGGGACCCGAAAAAACTGTAGAAAAACTGGAAAAAAAAAAAAAAAACTACCAAGATGTGGAACCATTTTGAATTAGTGGAACATGTGGGTGGCATATATTTTGATGAGGTCCTATGAGGTGAAATTTCTTCAAATGAAACCATACCTTATATCTCACCTGAAACTTGTGTGGTACTCGATGTTGATTGTGGGGCTACTTGTACTTGGTGTTGGCTTTCTATAAAATATCATGAACTTGTTGTTGGATGTGTTGGATTCCTTCAACAACTTTGGTCTCTCTATCAACCTTTTTTTTAGCATGGGAGGACTCTTCCTGTGCAACTGTAATTGGCAAAGCTACATTAATAGGGGCCAATGGCTAGAACCCCAAGCACACCTGAAAAGGGTTGTGGCCAATAGAGTTGTGGAGAGATCAGTTGTAGGTATGTTGAACATAAGGAAGGCTCTCATCCCATGTCAGTGGATGTTTGGAATTGTACATTCTTCAGGATACAAACAATCATCTTGTTGACTACCTCTATTTTCCCATCAGTATGTAGGTGGAAGGTAGTCGATTTGGCCAGCTTGGTTTCCATCATCGACCATAGGTTGGACCAAAAAGAACTAAGGAACCTACTATCTTAATCTAAAATAATGGTCTATGGGATCCAAAAATGAACCCAAACACGGTGAAAGAAGAGCTTAGCAGTGGAATCCATGGAGATGGAATCCCAAGGCTTATCAGGAGTAGGAAGAGGGGTGTATATCCCATGTTTCTAAATGTTGGGTTTGGAAATGACACGGGTAGTGGAGGATATTATATACTTGTTGACATATTGTCGAAGCTTCAACAAATAAAAATGATTTTGCAGTACTGCCACTAATTTTTCTACGCCAAGTGTCATGTCTCCCAACTGCAATGAGCTTCCCAAATCATATTTGCATGCTTCCTTGAAAAAACATAGAGATGGATGAGATGGAATAATAGTCCATCCTAGATATGAAAGTCTAGAACTAGTTTTCCTACTCTTAATGTATGATAGGTAGCAGAAAAGTCAAAATCATTATTGTATAATTGTAGCCACCTGAAGGTCATGTGCTCACAGGAGTTAAGAAATGTGGTTAGCACCACAACCAGGGGTCGACTTAAGTAGTCTGCAACATGGTTGGTGCTTCCCTTCTTGTACTTGATGTTCAAGTGGATTTTTTGTACGTACGTGGACCACTTCTGATGGAAAGCATATTGTAACTTTCCTTGTGTCTACATGAATTTTATAGGCTTGTGATTACTGTGGATGAGCGTTTCCTTTCCTAGAATGTAATGCTTCCACTATTGACATTCCTACACAATGGAGCACATCTCTTTGTGAACAACATTAGATAGTGTTTCACTATGATAGGCCACTAGGCTCCCATGTTGAGTGATGACTGCACCAATAGCATAATCTGAAGCATTTTCTTCAATCGCAAATGGTTGATACAGGTCTGGCAGAATAAAGATTGGTGTTGAGCAAAGGAGGAATTTCAAATCCTCGAATGATTTCTGTTGTAATGAAGCCCAAACAAACTTGGCCTTAGCTCCACCCTTGGTCACATGGCTTAGGGCCCAAGTGATATGAGAGAACCCCAAAATAATCCTGTGGTAGAAGTTGGTGAGGCCCAAGACACTTTGGAGCTCGATCAATGTCTTTGGGGCAATCCAATCGTGAATAAATTGGATCTTGGTTGGATCCACATGCATACCCTGCTCATCCATGATGTATCCCAAATATCGAATTCACTCCATGCTGAAGGAACACTTCTCCAAATTGGGATATAACTTGTGTTGTTGTAGGGTTCCCAATACTTTCACAATGTGCTTCAAATGTTCCTCCCATTTTTTTTTAAAGATGAGGATTTCATCTAGATATACAACCACAAATGAATTTGTAAATGGACGCAATATATCATCCATCATCCACATGAATGTGATCAAGGAATTAATCAAGCCAGAAGACATGACCAACCACTTGAAGAGACCTTCTTTATACTTGAAGGTTGTCTTCCATGGATTAATTTTCTCAATCGACACCCGGTGGTATCCCGACTTCAGATCAATCTTACTGAAAAATTTGGTGCCATTGAACTAATATAGAAGATCATCAATCAGGTGGATTTGGAATTGGTTCTTGACTGTGATCTTGTTTATTTCTCTGTAATCAATACAAAGTCACCATGTCCCATCCTTCTTATGTACCAAAATAATTGGGCTACTGCAAGGTGAGGAGCTTGGTCTAATGTGGCCCTTCATAATTATCTCTTGGATCTAGCATTTGATTTCTTCATTCTCCAAAATAGAGTGCCTATATATAGGGTCATTAGGCATAGGAGCACGGGGTGGTAAATCAATTGAGTGCTTTACGTAATAGTACAAAGGCACCCTAGTAGGTGAGGCAAAGATGTCTTTGTGTTCTTCTACTATATTGTCCACTTCCTTCTACTATGTAGAGAGACATCGTGCAAAGGTTTTGGCAGTTGCAGTGATATTTGGTTCACCTTCCGACCGGACCATAAAGATAAAAAATCTATGAGTCTGAGAGATCACCTTTTTTCACTGTTTCACGGAGATAAAAGAGACTGCAGTCGATGGGATTGCCTCTGGTACCCTATAGATTTGACCTCCCAAAGTAATAATGACACTATGGGTCCTAGATTCGTAAAAAACATGACTCTTCCACATATATGGTTGTCCTAAAAGAACATAACAAACTTCAAGTGGGGAAACACCACACCATACCTCATCTTTGAAGGGCTTGATATTGTGGTGCAGGAGACATTGTTAGCTGATGCAAATGTCTTGTCCCTGGCTGAGCCAACTAATGGTGTATGGATGAGGGTGTGGTGTCATTATTAGGTTCAAACTCTTGATGATGTTTTTTGATATTAGGTTCTTCTGGATACTGCTATCAATAATGAAATGGAGTGGGGTCCCCTTCACCCACATATGTGAGTGGAAGAGGCGCTCCCCTTCTTCAGACTCATCTAGTTCCTCTAGTTGAACCTTTGTGGTAGCGATGATGACATTGGGTTATGTTTCAATTATCTATTTTCCCTTATCCAGTTCTGAATCAGATTCTGAGCCGGAATACAACCATGAGGACTTCATTTTAGTCAACAATGAACTTGCTAAGGGGTTTTGTGGAAATTGCACCAGTTTCCAATGTCCTTCTTCAACTTCTCGTTACCCGTCTTTTCTTGTGGCTTGGACTGGTTTTCCTAGGGATGGACATCCTTTCTTTGTCCTCTGTTCTGGGAGGTAGGTCCACCTTTATCGTGCTTCTACTGCAATGGGTTTACAGAACTAAAATCCCATTTATTATTTTTCTTGAACTTTTGCTCGATCTTTACAGCATATCGGTAAGCAACTCCTAATGAGGATATGCCCAAGAACTCCATATCTATTTGGATGTACCTATGCAAGCCACTTCGGTACTTTAGAACCAAGTATCACTCAGAGTCTTCAATACCCATCTTTGTGCTTAAGTTATGGAAGATGTTGGTGTACTCTGAAACCGTTTGGTCTCTCTCATGATGCAGAGTTGTCCATATCATGTATTGGTCATCATAGTTTCCAACAGAGTAGTATTTCTCTTTGAGGGCATCAACAAAAGATGACCAAGTGGGTTCTGGCCCAAAAAATGCAGACTCATCTCCAACATGTTTCTCACAATAATATTCCCACCAATCAATGACATGGGGAATGGATTTAAGTAGCGTGAAGGTGATTTTTTCACTGTTTCGGATAGAGAAATAACCCTCTAGCAGACTAAACCATTTTTCCAAAGCATCGATGTCTATCTAGCCTTTAAATAAAGGAATATCAAAGTTAAATTGTAAATTGAAGGGTGTCGCACCTCTGAAGTGATTTTTGGTTGAAGGTGCCTTTGTTGATGTCGGCACTCATTGAAGGATCTAGGAGAAATTATCCATCATCTCGTTCCTCTATTGCACGAGGGATTCCTCAAGCAATAGTTTCATAGGATCTCATGCTTTGTCCTATGATCCATATTATTTTTGGAACAAAATGAAAACAGAGATATTATAATGAAATACACATAAAAATTGCCAAAAAAAAAGAAATACAACAATACATGATTTCTATTAATGAAATAAATGTACAGAGACTGTAAAAATATAGAGTGCAAGACTCGCTAGAATGGTGGCAACTTTATATTTGAGAAGAGATGTTACAGCTATGCTCATTCAGAAGAAGATCATTACAATGAGGCTCTGAAGGCCTTTTTATGATAAACATAAATGCCAAAACCATAGGCATCCAAAAACCTAACCCTAGGAGATGAAGCACCAAAAGTCATGTGGGCCCTGTTGGGGTAAGTTAGTACATTAACTTTCCAGGGTCGTAACTTTTGCATACGATCTCCATTTTAGGCGTGTGATAACCTATTGGAAAGGTATTTTCGAGAACTACGCATTATGCTGACAAAATTTGACTATGTCTACATTGTGACTATGGAAAGTCAAGGAAACATTGTTTAGAGCCCCAAAACAAATTTGGAAGTACAGAAAGATATATTGACATGAAAAATTCCAAAATAAGACAGTTGGAATAGGTGGGCGGCCACCTATATCCACCTGGATTCTATGTAGGGTTCCAGGACATCCCCATAAGTTCAGAACCCACAATTACAAAGAAATTTCCATATTACATAGAAACATGTTGAACTGAAAACTGTCAAGATGAGCCAATTGGAATTTGGAACAGGTGGGTGGCCACCAATATCCACCTGGATCAATCCTCCCCCCTTAGAAAGAAATGTTCTCCATTGTGTTGAGTGCTTAGGGAAGAGGGGAAATCATATTCTGAATATGAATCTTGGTGATTTGTGTGCTTGTTGGAGAATTTGCACTGCTTGGTCTGTGGAAGGATGTCACGAACCTGTTGCTGGCGGGATTGAATCTGTTCCACCAACCTATTGTCTTTGGGATTGATGGGGCATTGTGTAGGAACCATTGTATATGAAGAAACAATATATGCTTTCTCTTCTGCAATCTATTTCTGTTGGATAGAAGGTGTTGAGGTTGTAGTGGCCTTATGTGCATCCTTTGAACAGATTGTGAAGAGGATGAATTTTTCAATATGAGAGATTACCTTGCGGCATTTTTTTGGTGGAATAGTAATCGAAACTACCTTTGTTATCTTGTAAATTTGACCCCCTAAAGTAATAATTACACTATGGGGGTCCCCGAGGTGTAGGACAGTCGGTGACGGAGTGTGTTGTTAAGCCACTCCGTGATGTTAAAGTCACCGGTTCGAAACCTGCGAGGACAAAAAATCCAACCATGTTAAGGGTTGGTGTGGCTCAGGCCGGGTGCGATCCCCGGGTGATTTTGACGGCTTAGATGCCCCTGAGTCGTGGTTTCTCAAGCCACAGGTTAATCGCGTTGTCAACAAGTTCCGCACAAATTAACAAACAAAAAAAAATAATTACACTATGGGGTCGAGACTCATAAACAACATGACGTTTCCACATATATGGTTGGCCCAAAACTATTGATTTTTCAATAAGCTAGATTAAGCATGTAATTCATTTCAATCTGCATTTGTCTTAACCATAAACAAGAATGTTGCAGCAACCAAGATCACAAGAAGAAACACCATGCACAAGAACACAAGAAGTATTGTGGGAAACCCTTCTCAACAAGGAAAGAAAACCCAGCCAAATCCTTTGCTATATTCTTCAATAGAAATACCTTCACCGCCAAGAAATACCTATCACACAAGAGGGTGCTTAAACCCTAGAAGACTAGCACCCAAGAGAGGTGTGCACTTCTTACAAGTAAATGTACTTGCTGAAATTTCCAAAATCACATGAAAGATATATTTCCACAATGGGGATTTTACCTTTACTTATACTAACCTAAACCTGTCAACATAAGTGTCTATTGGCACAACAGGGCCAACCTCACTAAGTCATAATATTATTATTATTATTAACCAGATTAATTATCTTTTACATTTATTGTTTTTAATCACATTAAGGTGGGGCTGACCTGTACCCTTTACATAACAATTAGGGTTACAGGCATGTCTGACTCTTGAACAATATATAGCAGGGATATATTGCTAGTATTGACATGAGATTGCAGGAATATACTGACTTTGATTGGGCAAGGAGCACAGTAGAAAGGAAGAGCACCTTTGGGTGTTGCTTCACTTTGGGATCTGCCATGGTTTCCTGGTGTAGCAGGAAACAAACTTTTGTGGCCTTGAGTACTACAAAAGAAGAGTACATTGCATTAAGTGTGGCAGTCTGTGAATTAGTGTGGCTTCACAAGCTCCTTGCAGATTTATTTGGACATGTGCTAGATTCCACTGTTATTCATTGTGATAACCAGAGCTGTGTGAAGCTCTCAAAGAATCCAGTGTTTCATGACAAATCAAAACACATTGAGATCAAGTACCATTACATCCGAGACATGGTGCAGATGAAGGTCATATTGGTGCAATACCTTCCTATAGATGAGCAGGTTGTTGAAGTATATCCCACTAGTGCTCATCCACTAAGGGCACTTCCATAGGGATGTCATATCTTTGATTCATTGCATTACATAGAAGAACGATATCTTCAGACGTTCACATGTGCTCTTCCATAGGCACATCCACTCTACAGATATTCATTCCCACTACCTCACACAGGAGAATCATCTGAAGTCTTCTCTTCAACTCTGCTACTCAAAGGAGGATAATACATCATCTTCATTTATGTTCACATGATTATGCACCCAACACTTTTGGATTGCACACATTCACCTTGTGCTCAGCCACAGGCATGTCCAACTCAATAGATCACCTTTCCCACTGGATAAGGTTAAGAACCAAACATCAATATAGCATAGAAAAACCTCAGGAAAAGTACTCAACGCCTTGAAAAAGAGATAATTTCAGATAATAAGCCTCTTCGAGGGGGAAACCTCCTTTTACCCCACTTAAATGTTCAAGTACAA
>ML819207.1:113600-127865 GCA_009831015.1 Picea engelmannii
CCTATATATGTAGCTAGTATTTTTTAGTATAGTTTAGATGGTATAGCTAATTGTATAATAATAAATACATCACACATGAAAAGTAATATTAAATAGTTATGTTTCACGAGAGGGCATCTACAAAAATGGTTGGATTCATCTAAATGATTAATCGAGGGCCATAAAGGTAGTACATGTCTATGTTTTTTTCTAGAAGGGATTTCTTTGGTGAAGAAGCTTTATGTTTAATTATTACGCCGAAAGGCGTACACCTATTGACAATGGGCACAATTAATCACCTTTTAATCATAAATTTCAATCTTAGGGTTGGCAATTGAGGATGCTGGCATATTCTTCGTCGTCCTCTTTAATCAATGGATGAGATTTTGATAAATTAACTTCCGCTCATTTATAAAGGCGTACGTTTATGTGATTACTTTTTCACATTTACTAAATAAGATTAAAAAATTACTTGCTCATCACCAAATTGCCACGTTCAGTGATTAAGAAATAATAACACTGATTAAGAAGCTAGACGGATGCGTATGACCCGATTAAGAAGCTGGACAGATGCGTATGGCCCCGTGGATGTTAACTGCTACCGTTTCATTTGTGTGGGCGTGGATGTGAAATGCTACCGTCTGTTCGGTTCGTATTGTATCTATCTAGGGTTGCAACTTTTGGCATTCTGTTCCGTTAAGCCAGCCGTCATTCCTTCGATGAACAAGCCAGCCGTAAGCCTTTCAGCGTTCACCAGTCGTGAGTACTCACGGCTGTGCTAGTAGATAAGAAAGGAACGTGTAACTTAAGAGGATTTACTATGGAACTTTTAAGTACGTGTCATTCCTCCAAATCTATGAGGTGTATGTAAACAAAAGGCATAAATTTTGAAGATCTCAAAGACTTAAGATTCTTGAGCATGAGGAAATGCAAACGATGAGAGCATTTACTTTGTAATCTTGTAGATAAACCATACCCATAGGATATTTTTAGAATGAAAATATGGAATGGAGAGAGGGGGAACTATTCTAATAAGTGGGTGGTTGTTTAAGAAATTTAAAAGAAATCCCAAGTAAAAAGAGAAGAGGAAATTGACTCCTTCCATAGTAATGAGATTTTTAAATAAGTTGAATATATAACAAAAAAAAAATTGAATTTAGATTTATTATTAATTCGAGAAGATCATGAAAACAATTGAAATGGATTTTGAAAGGAGAATGTTTCAATTCTCAACATTGAGGACATAGCCTGCATGAAAATATGTTGTGGATCCATGGAACACCTAACAAAAATAGTGACTATATTGAGGACATAGCTTGCATGAAAATATGTTATGGATTCATGGAACACCTAACAAAAGCAGTGACTATAACTTTAGCTTATAAGGAGTTCACTACAAGACATGGAACCCATGATTACATTTAAATGGAAAGAACTTTGTTGGTTGTAGAGTTGGAGATGGAATTTACAAAATAAGGGTGAGAAGATGTGGAGATTGGTAGTATTTCCACCCATTGAAGATTCAGTGGAGGGTGAGGAGATAGTGCATAGAGTGATGTAGTAGTGTCAAACCTCCTTGCATGTGCACCATTTAATTAACCTTTAATTGATGGTCTTCATATTCCACTAAAATTTTGGGGTTGTCATACTGCAAGAGCGCACAAACCATCCAATATAGATTATATTGGATGGTTCACATCCACTCGAGCTTACTATGTACCCTTCCTAAATCAACACATTTATTACCTTGCACTAATTTAATATTAATGGGTGTCACATAGTGGTGTGGCTAAGAACCCATAGGAACTAGAAAACATAGACCCAATCATGTCAAGGAAGGACCCATGGGTTAACAGATGAATGAGACTCTCCAAGACACTAGAATAATTGCATGAAATATGGGAGATGCATGGGCTCTTGACCATCGTCAACGAGACCCCTCATCATGGAACATTGTAGCCTCCATGTCAATAAAAGTGACCATCCATATGGAACTCTTTTGGTCACAACATGGGTATGTTGTTGATTCCACAAGGAAATATAGTTACAACTTATGTCACCCATAACTAATTCTTGGCCCAATGCTTGGCCTTCCAAAGAGGAGGAAAGTTAAAGAGTAGAACAAGTAGAACAATGGAGAGTGGGGGGTCATTTTGATAGAGAAGAAGGTTGATTCAAGGAAATTAAATTTGCAAAGGGACAATTGTAAAGAGAGAGAATTGAAGAGACCGAGGCCAACAACAATTCTAGAGAAAGCCAAGACTAGTTATGGAGAAGGTGAAAACTATTATAGAGGAAGTATTCCACTCTTGTAGGTTATGAGTCGTTGATACATGAGTAGAAGCTTATATTAATCCCTTTGTAATGTGTAGCTTGCCCCAAGAGTAATAAAGAGCTAAGCAATCCATTTTTTGCTAGATTTTTCACACACTGAGTTTTTCCACAATAACTCTCTAGGTCATGTTGTGTGATTGTGAATATTTTGCACTAATTTGTTTGCATTTTAATTCACAATCACTATTAATTTAATAGTAGAATTTATGCGTAGAGGAGAAAGTTTTAATATTATACATAGGGTCTATGTTGGCCATGTGTTGATCAATTACATATATATTGGTCTCAAAGTAGATATTTCCAATGACTATAAAGGGAATACCATAGTGAATGATGGCAAGAGTGAGAAGACTACAAGAAGTGGAGAGTTAGTTTTGAAGAATCCCAAGATTGGAGTAAGAAGAAGAAAGAAATGGTCTCAAGATTTTGATGTGGGAGATAGTCAAGAACGTTGTGAGTTGGAAAATAGACTTACAAATTTGGAGACACAAATGATATAGACGTCTCTAAACATGTTTCAACCAGCCATAAGCATGGTAGATTCAAACAAAAATGTCATTACCTTGGTTGTAGCAATGTTGCTAGGAAAAAAATGTAAGTTATCTCATGAGTTAAATTTGAGTTCTAAAGAAGAAGAATCTAAACTAGAGGACATGCAAAAGTTGTAAAAGGGGAACACCAAAAAATGGTCCAAACAATATTTAGAGTTGAAGGAAAGATGGACATCAATCCTTATGCAAGATAGGGGTGAATACATGAACCTTGGTCGCACATTTTGGCAAGGGAGTGCATGAAAACAATGCTTTCATACCCTCATTGGAGGTATTTATTAAGTGCTCAATCTGTTGGATTACTGAGAGGGGGGGTGAATCAGTAATAGTGTAATTATAATCCTTTTTCTTCAAATGTTATATCAATGTAGAATTATTATCCAATAATGAACAATAAGAAATAAACAATCACACACATACACAGTACACCAGTGTTTTACGTGGAAACCCAAATCGAGAGAAAACCACATAATGTTTTTTCTTATATGTCTTGAAGAATTACATTCATTGGAAGCACCAACTTCCTTTTTTTTCCAGCTGCAACTGGAAGGAGGCTCTAACCCCCTGGTTTCTCAGGCTACAACCTGAGGGAAGCTCCAACTTCCCAATTCTCTGGCTACAACCAGAAGGAGGCTACAACCCTCTATGTTCTCCGGCTATAACTAAAAGGTGGCTACAACCACCTATCCTTGCCCCATCCAACCGCCCTAAAGTAGAAGTAGAATGATGGAACCACTATCAACATGTCACTGTGAGATATACTGTTGCACAACTATATCAACCTGTACCACTGCCCTGTATCCAATCTGTACAACTGCCCTGTAATCAAACTATACTTGAACTGAACATGTATCTACAAAAATACAACAGATACGCGACCTGTAGTGATGTAGCCCGCGTATGTATGCACCCTATATGTTATGCAGCCCATGTATGCCTTATGAAACTAGGGTTTCCTTTCACTTGAATTCTTTTACCCTCTGTAACTTCTTTCACATAGATCTTTAACCTGTCACTGTATCCAGACTGTAATTGTACCCTGTGCATGCATCCTCATACATAACCTCTACTCAAGGCAAGTATGTCTCTCTCTAGTCATGTGTCATATAGGTATGTGTAATCATGAACAAGTATAATATCCCTCACATGATCTTAGTCATCAACCCCTTTCTGATATTCAATTTCTCAATACATCAATAAATACAAGATCTCAACCATGTACCATAAAAGCTCTTAGCCATATGCCAAGAAATACAAGATGTGACTCAACAAGAAGTATCAATGATAAATATACCAGCATTGTATTTCTGTAGATCTGACTTATACAGAAGACCCCATGTAGCCACTAGTCTCTCTAGGGAGAATCCTCAAATCTCCATTTCCATTCCTCATGCATACATCAAAATCCAACTATTCATAGAAATAAGACATACCTTTTGAACCAATGGATGGATCTGATGTATCTGAGCACTCTAGACCTTCCTGGGAGCTTGATCTCAGAATCTAGAACCTCTGCACCTTCATCTTTTCAAGTTTCATGGCTTTATCAACATGTACTCACCCTATACACAGTCAATCCGCGTACATACTCATCCTATACACAGCCAGCCCGCGTACATATGCACCCTATACACAAATAGCTCACGTATGCCTCAAAAAATAGGTTTTTCTGTGAATCCAAGAATTTCGACGTCAACCCTTTGTGCTACTCAGACGTTCGCCACTTCAGATGTATCCACAAGTGCTTACAAGAAGCTTTACACAATAAAATAGATATACAATATGTACAAGTGTGTTTTTATGAGTGAGTTTGTCTCTTATTTATATCTTCATGTAGCCTTACACTTTCCTTATTTTAGGGCTTCTTCATTTAAAATAATTTCTTTTTGCAAAGCACTTTGACTCTTGGGGGATTTTAGAAGACTCATGAGGGTTCTCCAACTTCATATGGTCATAACTCTTTAATCGTGAGGAGTTGTGTGACATTCCACATACCACCGGAAATGGCATGACAAGCACTATCCATCTAGGATATTTTCACTCACAAATTCATTGTCCTTGATCTCATTATTTCTCAAATAAGCATGGGTTCTCTCACTCTGCAAAGCATCTTCCCACGAGGGCTTTCACCATAAGGGGACCACTTTGGAGTTCATCCATTTTTACTTCTTATCAACCATGACAAGACAATAATGAGTCATCTTTACATCAAGCAATCTTGGGTCCATTACCCAAACCTTCTGCCACAGGGCTTTCTTCAAGGGTTGACATCAATGACAACCAACCTTAATCAACACAATCGATCTATTAAAACCTCGATCAAGCACTTAATAAAACCCTCGATCGAGGGTTTTTTAGGGTGCCAACAAAATCTTGATCAAGGTTGTCAGTCTGGGTTAACTAAACCCTTGATCGAGGGTTAAGACCTCGACTGGGCTACTTTTTATTTTACAAAAGGAAGAAAAAATAGGCCAATAAATCTCTTTTTTCACTTTCACCATGGTCGAGACACATAAGAGATTGATCCAACTAAAATCCTCGATTTAGTGTTTGAGCACCCACCTCTCCTCTAACCACAACACCTCCATATGAACTTATTTTTTTATATTCTATATTGACTTTATAATTATTTTTTGGAATTTATGATGAGTATTGAGTGAATGCATCATGAATATTGAATGTGTTGTATTAAACTAATCTCAAAACAATAATTCTCTCATTCTACATTGAACTTCAACTTATCTATATTTTTCTTATAAATCTTAATTATATGAAAAATATGTCTACATGTCTAGTCACTGTAAAGCCTTTCCCTACTAATTTTTCTAGGCTAAAATTGACAATCTTAGCAATCTTGGCTAAAAAATTACCTTTGTTGTGGATAACGCACTCCATATGAGAAAATCTATTCTTTGCACACTTCAAGACAAAATGGGTATGGCTCAAAATAGAATGAAACAACAATTAGACCAACATCGCTTCAAACATGATTTTGTGGAAGGGGATGAGGTGTTTCTTTGCCTTCAACTCTATACAAGACATCATTCTAAGACAAAACACCCCATAAATTAACACCAAAAATATATGGACCCTGTAAGATCATTTAACAAATTGGAAAAATGGTCTACAAGTTGACTCTTCAACACACTTCAAGGTTCATCCAATATTTCATGTGTCTTGTCTAAAGAAGGTCATAGGATTAAAGTGCAAGGTGCAAATTAGCATACTAGAAATTGATGGAGAAGGTTCCCTTTGACTCTAGCTAGAAGCAATATTGGATACTAGAAAATGTCAATTACACCAACACATGATTAGAGAAGTAAGAATCTAGTGGAAAGATATGCAATTCAAAGATGCCACATTGGAACCAACATCAATTCTGCAACAATTTTCGCATCTCCAATCTTGAGAACAATATTGCTTTTGAAGGGGTAGGGCATGTTAGGGTCCTACCCTAACCTCCCTACTTTAGGCTACTCAATAGTTAGTCAATTGGTGTATGCAACTATCATCTTTGAATAAGGCCCATTAGATAGTAGTGGACAATTATTTAATGTAAAAGGGTCCACTTTATAAGGCCCATTAGGTAGTTGGTACTCATTAATGATGGTATCATGAGTAGTTAGATGTAAAGTCCCCAACCTCCTCGGCTGGGCTACGCCACACACTTCTTCCAAAAGATTCTCTGATACCATAATGTAACATCCCTAGCCACCCAGGTTGGGCCATGCTATTCCAAAGCACTTTGACATTGCTCTGATACCATAATGTAACATCCCCAACCACCCCAGGTTGGGCCACGTCACCAATCTCAACTTCTGTAGCTTTGACCAATCATAGTGTAACATCACCCATATTACTACTGAACAATGTTATTCCAAAATACATTGCACAAATTCTATACTACACATTAGTCTGCGTGATATCACTTGAAGTAGCATGCTCAACCTCAAGTTGAGTTGTGCCACACTAGATTTCTTCTTTTCAAATAACTTAAAAACACAATGAAAGTAACTCAAGACAATTGTGCACAAGCACACTGAACACATAACATTACTGTGCGCACACCCATTCTTGCATCATTACCAAATATGTCCTATTTGTGCGTGCAGATTACTTCCCTGTGCACACAAGTAACTCCATCCCTTGATGCACACATAATTTTTCTGCACACACGACTATTCAAACCTCTTCTTGAAGACTCATAACCAAAATTAAAAGGTTAACTTAACAGGAAAACTAACAATGATTGTCATACTCATGCACAACTACAATAATGACTATTAGCACCACACTTACATGTGCAAGTAGCATTAATCATAATAACAACAATTACTTATAAGCGACCACATACAAGAATTAACCCATGTCAAACATAGATAAATAAGCACACCATAAACAAGACACGCATAAAAAGAACACTTATCTTTTATGGAACTCACCAACTGCACGCAAAACTCAGATGTTCCTCCCAACCATAGACTTTGTTGCTCATAAGATTTTAGCAACAAGTCACCCCCGAGCTGGGGCTTAATTTCATGAGGGAAAAATGATTCCTATTGACAGGCTAAGGTCTGATTCTCAACAACATTGCTCAGTCCAAGGTGCTCATTGCTACAACTAGCCTACAGTCCCTCATTCCCAACACACATGTCACATCCAAGGAAGTGTTCCCCTTCTCTACTCGACAATCCTTCGACTACCCCACTTCCCTTCCAGGGTTACGAGTAATAATCCAAACAGGAAGTCTCTGAGCCCTGCGACTAATGCCCAACACACAATGGAACAATTCTCAACACAACTCTCACATGGAGAGTATGCTCATGACCCTGACAACCCACTCCTTCAAAAACAAATCTCTCACCCAGAGAGACTGCTCATAGGACTAGAAACCCACCTCTTCGATAGTAAAACTATGATTACAGTACAAAAACCCCTTACAAGCTTCTTTGTGTAGATAAGGTAATAGTCATCCTCTCTCAGATGGTCCGATCCCTTCTGCACACGAGAGAGTGAATAATGAATAATGGATAATTCCCCCCCAAAAAACTAAGGCCAAAAATATATATTGCATTCCTTAAACTCGACATCTGTCACCTTCAAAAGTAGCTTAAGCCACTTGGTGACTCGTTCCTTACCCTCGGGAACTTAGGATAAAACAATTATCCATAAATTTACACTTTTTCAGAAATATTATAAAATATCCCCTAAGACTTAAGTCTCACCCCCCTTTTCCCTTTTTCAGTGGACCTATCCCCCCATCTCTTTTCGTATGAGTCCGTCTGCACGCAACAGATGTAATATTACATTAATAACTCTGATTATATTTACATGGATAGGCACACTGGCCTATCTGCGTCCCGACTCACCATCATCATAATCACACAGGCTCTCCTGCCTCAATACATATACAACCATATATATACATATATATAACTCAACTCTATGTGCACTCCCAGGTCATTCCCACGCACTTCCCCAAGTGCGCGCAACACTGTGAAATGTGTGCACTTACCCAGGGGTGTGCAACACTAAGAAATGTGTGCACCTTGTCTTTGATAGCAATTCTTCGTGCACTACTCAGGTGCGCACAACATCAAAACTTAGTGTCAATGGATCACTAGCCTAAATGTACATTTACATTTACAGTTGGTACTAATGACTCATGAGCCTATATGTTCAATTACAAAGGGTCCTAGGCCACCAAAAAGGGTGCCCATCTCCCTTCACATAGTTGTTTCTATTGTAATCTTCCCTTGCTAGTCCAACTGAGCAGGGAAGTTCCTAATAAATAATTAGCATGATTTTTCCATTAGGATGTTAACTAAAATAAAAAGAGAAACAACGCTTGTTAGTTAGAAATAAAGCAACAAGTCTCTTGTTGTTGTTGTAAAACAAAAATCACCCAATCTGATAAAAAGGGTGCCTTCTTGTTGAAATATAATGAATGGTCACTTCTTCTGACTTATAGTATTGTTCTCTTTCATTATCGGTGTATTTTGTATTGTGAAACATTTTATTCTTATGTGCCAGTCTATTGTGTAGTTTCATTTTAAATTTTGCATATAGAATTGCAGATCAATTGGTATCAAAGCCTAGATCCAAGCCAACTTCTGCTCAACCACATAATTCAAAAGAGAGGCCATCCAATTTTTTTTTATTAAAGCCAGAAGTCCTTCTCAGGACTTCTAGTCCGCCCTCCTCAGGGCTTCCAACACATTCATCTTTCACCATTCTCTAGCATCCAGTGATAGATCGACATTTGTGGTGAATGAAAATTATGCCGACGTGAAGAGATTCGTCTACAAAGGATTCTGCATCCACTACCACAACTCCAGTTCAAGATTTAACGATGGCTCTCTAGGAGCTACTCTATTTGCAACAACACTAAGATCTGACACCCATGCAACTCGATACACACTTCCAATTACCGAAGTTTGCGGGCCAAATAAATGGCAAGAATGTTGACTCTTAGCTTCATAGTATTTCCACATACTTCTGTACATGTCCTGAGATGACGAAAGACATGAAGCTTCAGATCGTCGATCGACAACTCGATGGAATTGCACAGACATGGTGGGACACTCAACTAGAGACTTATTCCTTGGTCATGGACAGAGGCACCCTGATCGAGGCACATATACCACACATTACGACGCGGGATGGATTTTTCCAAGCTCTCAGAGAGCGCTTTTACCCACCAGGATATCACTAGAACCTCCTCGCCAGATGGTTGCAGCTCCGAAAACTAGCCAATCAGTGCATACAAGGATACATTGACATCTTCTACAAATTGTGCATCCATCTCCACATCATCGATTTGGAAGAGGTATTGATTTTCAAGTTCAATTCTAGATTATTGTTAAGCATCCATCATGAAGTTGATTTGTTTGAGAGTTCTTCCTTAGACAAGGCCTTTCTTCGAGCCTTGGCCATCGAGCGTAAAGTGGCTCCTCGAATCTACTCACCCCAACCTAGATATGACCCTTCTACTATTGGCCCTTCTCAGGTTACCCCTACTGCCACCTCCACACCTCGAACGATGCCTTGGTGTACCTTCCACAAGACCAACTCACATGCTTTTGTTGACTGTTGGGCACTTTAGAACCTTCACCCCAACAAAACTCTTTTTGCAAAGGTTGCTCAATCTGATTCCACTGACCCTCTTGAAGGTGTTTCTCTTGAAAATCCTACAAAAGTTGACCCATCTCTAATTCTGATGACCACCAATGAACACGACACCTCTCCTATGCCCATGTTTACCCACAGTTGTCAAATTAAGCATGAATTGGATACTCTCACCCTAGACAACGAAAGCCAAAAGAACCTCATTTCTCGGGACTTGGTCCAACATCTACAACTCCCAACTAATCTGCACTCTAAACCATATCAAATCAAATGGGTACAAAAGGAAGGCCCATGCCTCACTGTCTCCTAATCCTGTGTGGTGACCTTCACTATTGGCCATTTTCGGGATATTGTGGTGTGTGATGTTTCTCCTTTAGATTATGTTGATCTGTTACTTGGAATCCCCTATCAATGGGCTTGGATCTTTGTTTATCATGCTAAATTCCATAAATACCACCTGTAACATGAAGGATGTACCTATGTTATCACCTCCTCTACCCCTCACTCCACACAGCCTTTGACAAGACAAGCATTCATTAAGCAAGTAAATCTGAACAATTATGTTTCCTTGTGTTTGGTTTGCTCCATTAAACTAGACCATCTGACCAACTCAACACCTCGGGACATGGCTTCCCTGCTCCCAGAAGTTGTCAATGCCTTTCCCCAACCCATGGGACTGCCCTCATCTTGCTCTATTGAGCACACCATTGATCTCATTCTGGAAGCCTCTTCTACTCCACCTTCATCTTCATCTTGTGCATCTCTAATATTTCTTATGCCAAAACAAGTTTTTGTTCCAATAGTCTCTGCCACTAGGTTATGTACTCCAACACAAGTGCCAACATATTATAACACTTTGCTTGACAATTCCTCTTTTTCCAAATAGATTATTGAGAAACCTTCAACCAAATAGAATTCTTACAAATGTAGTATAACAAGGAAAAATCATTTGCAGAGGCATCCCTTCTTAGTTGGAGAAGTTAATCAAACATGGTGTATTGGACACACCCGTTGTTCTTCCAGGGAGCTTGTATTTAAGGGAAATGTTGACGCAGATAATGAAGCGTTGGCTTATTAGTACTGAGTGGGGCCTGCACATCAACAACAAGAACAACACTGAACACAGTGTTATACCCACACTTTCTCTTAGTTCCATCTTCAGGTAGTCATCGCATTACCAACCACACTAGAGCGTGTAAAATAGAGGTCTCATAAAATTCACACGCCATTGTTCTTTCACCCAGAAGCTTGTGTATGGCTCTTGCAAGACAAACATCGATTCATAGGAAAAGATCATTAGCTGCACCCACTCAGATATGATCCCAACATAGTTCCAAAAAGCATTGGAGAGAATGCAATGAAAATTTCCTCATTTTCTGGTAGAAGCGAGGATGCTTCCAGATCTAAACAAGGAGTAATTGGGCCACCAAAGAGGGAGCCCATCTCCCTTCGCATAGTTGTTTCTATTGTAAACTTCCCTCACCAGTCCAACTGAGCAGGGTAGTTCCTAATAAATAATTAGCATGATTTTTCCGTTAGACAGTTAACTAAAATAAAAAGCAAAATAACGCTTTTCAATTAGAAATAAAGTAGCAAGTCTCATGTTGTTGCTATAAAATAAAAATCGCCCAGTCTGATAAAAAGGGTGCCTTCTTGCTGAAATACAATGAATGGTCACTTCTTCTCACTTCCAATATTGTTCTCTTTCATTCTCTGTTTATTTTGTATTATGAAACGTTTTATTCTTATGTGCTAGTCTATGATGTTGTTGCATTTTAAATTTTGCATATAGAATTGTGGATTAGGTCCAGATTAGGGACATTACATTAGAGTTTTTCTATTAAGAGTCTATTTAAAGAGATAGGAGACTATGGAATGTTTTGTCATGAATTGTTGTATTTGGAGCTTTGCTCAGTAAAATGTTGCCCCACCTTAATAGGCAAGTGAACATTGCTTTCTTTCTTCTGATTATCATAATACAAGGGTATATATTTGTCTTGTCTATTTGTTTTTTTACAATTACATTATCTGTATACTTGGTTGTGTTCCAAGTTTAAGATTTAATGAACATTACACACGTGGAACCCCTATGATTGAGGCAAGGTAGTGTTGCATGACCTCAAGTGTTGCAATGAACTTCTAGTTTGCAAAGAAAATTTCAAGCATATTGTAAGTTTGTGAAAACAGGCTTCTGAAACCTTTGTGATCCACCAATTTGCTATTTAAATATTGCAATTATGGTTTTATATGGTAACTTTTGATAGACTTTTCACATTTTATGAAGCTTATTTTCAAATAGCAATAATAAGTGTGGAGCAATGTAGTAATAAATGTAATATATGTTGGGAAATATATCATTTGATATAGAATATTTTAGATTAGATGGTGTAATTACCAACATATATTGCATTTATTGTTGCACTAATCCATGCATAATGTTTTCCTTTCCATAATATCTCTTTTACGTGCTTCCTTACATGTTTCTTTAAAAACAATGCCTAAAAACTAGTTTGAAGAAGGCTAAACATTTTGCATTTTCAATTTTTTTGACTTGCTATCATTGGAATTTAGTCAGATACTCTTCACAAAATTGCAATTTTGGATTAGATGAAATCACTATTTTTAACGTAGAAATGGATTTAACACCCATGAATGCCCCTATTTTCGCTATATTGTGCAATGTTAACATATGATATCTATGATTCCACCAATCCATAATGATTCTTGCTAGATTTCAAGTAAAACATGACGATTCCCCTTCCTATTATTTTGAGTGGCTGGAAAAAGGCTAATTCATAACACATTTAGAGATTTGTGGATGATGAACAAGGTAAACTATCAATGCCTAAATTCCAAGCCCCTAACTCAGAGGGGATCAAGAGAGTTAGTCCCATGACCTTCCCAACTTGGGGGAGAGATCTCACATCTGTCTCATCATTGCTTGAACACTTTGTACAAATCTTCTTATTTAAAAATTTACTATATGTTATATTGATGATTGAGAGGGTTAGTACAACCCTAATATATGATAATCTTTATACCAATAAGGCTACCACAAAAAAAAATATCTAGTACTAACATAATGTTTAAGGCAAGATCTATGCACCCCACAACAAAGTCATAAACATCACCGTAGATGACATAGATGTCCTTAGATATAAAATTCCATTGGATCCAAGGACTTTTTTTTTTCTAGGTAACATATTACGAAAAAAACTCAGAAATAATTCTCCTCAATTTAATAATGATATTGAAGGAAACCCTAAATTCTTTAGGGCACAAGGCCACTTCAATAATAAGTTTCAAAGCCATTACAACAATATACTTGTTAAAAACTCAACATACCATTTATAGAAATTGAATATAGACAAATAGAATAAAACTCCTATCAACTATCCAAACTAGACTCAAATTACAAATCCAATAACCTCTATATCCTTTACTACAACATTTATTGAAACTTTACTACAACATTTATTGAATGGTTAATAATCACTTCCCTATCTCAAAATATTATAAAAATACCCACTTTTCCAAACATGTATTGAATGGTTAATAATCACTTCCTTATCTCAAAATATCATAAAAATACCCACTTTTCCATAAAGCCTTTTTCTAAGGGTTAAAGGTAAAGTGACACCACTAAGAAAGAATGAGCTTTTTCCATGGCCATCCTTACAAACCACTACATTAATTTAAACCCCAAGTTCTCTTTAAGAAAGCCAGTTATTCTTCTTTAAATATTATTTTTTTAAAGCTGAGAGGGTACAATAATTGTTACATGAAAACCCAGTCTACTCTGTATTTTGATACATTGCGTATGCGCATCTCATCTCTTATAAATACTGAAGATCGATTCGTCCAATTTACCTTCATTTTCCCTTCCCCGAAGCGCTTGCCGCTCTTCAGCCACAGCAGGCATGCGTTTCACCTCCAGCTTTTCTTCGTTTTAATGTGCAGATAATTCCCATTTTCTGCTCCGCTATTGCGGATTCTGGGATGGGAATCACAAGCACCAGATTGCTCTACTCATCTAACAGATGAACAATGTTCTTGACTTTGAGGAAAACCGCAGGTTTTCAATACTGACTTAAGCGATACGGAGTTTTGCAATACTTGTGATACAGAACTCAGTAATGTGCTTTTGGATGAACACATGGGTTTGATCTATGTTAATCCAAAGCACATTGCTGGGTTTTATATCACAATGCATTAGATGCACAAAAGAATCAAGTATATGTCTGAGATTTAGATCAGAGGGTTGGATTTGATG
>ML819207.1:140692-156232 GCA_009831015.1 Picea engelmannii
AAAGTTCACTTTACCACTTATAAAGTGACTTTATGAAAAAGACCCACTTTTAAGTTGTGGACCACATTCCTAGGTAAAAGATTAAAAACCCATAGGAACCACTTGTCCAAGGTACAAATCTTCATTAAAATTCAACAAGTAGAGGAATAGTTCCCGAGAAACCCTTCAAGGTGCAAGTGTAATGGATGACATGGCATGGGGTTTACTTCATGGTTATGGAGTTATTGACATGCAAGGTGATTGTGCTCTGTCCATCTCAATGAGCGCCTTTTTGAGGGAGTGCTTGTTGCTTGAGACACCCTTTCCTTTGTAGTGTGTGTATTCCAAATTCCTTTCCTTTTGATATTCTTTTATTGCTTTGCAAGTCCCATTTTTAGGTTTCAAGCATTCATTATTTTTTTACTGGGATAAAGTCCTTTTAATTGATATGCATTTAGTGCATTAGGACTAGGGGTGATTGCCTTATAGCAAAGGAGTAGAGCTCAAGCAAGAGGGTAGAGCTCAAGCCAACCTTTGGCTTTTAACTTGGTCATTTATTATCCCATTGTTTCTTCTTTCTTTTATATCATTCATTCTTTTATATATATATATATATATATATATATATATATATATATATATAGCAATTGCATCAACCTCGCCATTCTAGCCCTTCTTTTCATAGGAGAATGAACCACAGGGTGTACATGTAACATCCATTACCATAAGATAGGACATTGTGGAAGGCCCTAGGATGAAAAGTGTTAAAAGTATGGAAGGGAGTGGTACATTTCCCCTATCAAGGCTTCCTAGTAGTACCCCTATTTCCCAAAAGTGACAACACTTGACTAGGACACAAATGATGGCCACCAAGGTGAAACAAGGCAAAAAGCATAACTTCCAAGCAATCATGATCCATTATCTGACTTCAACCCATGATCCTCACCTGCATGCCTAGTGCAATAAGTATGACACTTTATATGAAACAATGACTAGAGTACCTCATTTGTGCTAGACTACCATTCTCGAATGAACTATGCCGATCAAGTGAAATGTGTAGAGTTGGATGAGGGGAGAGGTATCTGAGGGGTTGTTGTTTGTAGAGAATATTGATCGTCATCATCGTCAGGATCACTGTCTTCATTGCGAGCCATGAGACATGATCTCCTCTAGTTACCCCTTAGGTGAGGGGGGTAACAGGGCTCGAGACTTCTATTCAAGATTTGGGTGCAATGCCAAATTCACAATGTACTTTGTGCTTTATTTGAATGTGCCAAAAAATGCACATTGTAACTTGAGGTCAACTTCACAATTCATCAACTCTCAAATGAAGAGCCCCGAATGTTCTAGGTCTAAAATAATGTCATCAAGACCACTCCTATTTGCTGAGATCAAATACAAATTCAAACACGTTCCTAGTTAACACATTTGAGCAGTCCCATTTACGTAACACATTGATTAGAAAAACAAGGGGTTGCAATACTAATCCCAATACAGGGGAACAATGAATACACTCCCTACAAAAAATGGTATTTTATCCATTATGTTTGGAGAAGATATAATCAGCAAATGCCATGTTGTATATAACTTCAAATTAATATACGTCTGCCTCGCCCTTGTCTAAAATTAAGGCGTTAGCTAATTCATACCATTAAAACTACCGATATTTATGCCACTTTCACTCCACTTGGATGTTTTCCTTCCATGGCATCCTTTTTATGTTGACAATCTACACAAAGAAAAGGACCTTTCCAAAGCCTAACAATGGTTGAGAAAAAAACACCTCCATGAACAGATTCCTAACAAAGGGTGAGTTATGCATGCTCAAAAATCTCATGCATTGTTACTTACTAGCAAAACAATTGCAGATGGCCATGGTTTAGAGACACCTTTACTCATCGTGGATAGGCTCCTTGACTTCTTCGTCCTTCGATCTTCAAGTAGGTTGCACTCTTTGAGCTCTCAGTGTTGTTACTGCTCTTCAAGATTCCCAAGTTCTCTTTGCATCTCGCTAGTGATGTCCTTTTTCACTTACAACCTTCATTTTTAATGGACTTTCTTTGGAAGACCAATCATCACAATGGTTTGTTTCAACTTCCAATGACATTTTCTCAACTTTGCCAAAACAAACAACTAAATGCTTATTACAAAAGACTTCAGCAAGGTCGAATTTTGGATCAGAAACCTTGTTGAAGCTTTCAATTTGTATTGACTCATCGACATGTGGTTTTGGATTTATTCATCTCCTTGCTTTCAGGGTAGAACTGGCTGGTCGAGTTGCCATTGAAAAAGTGTCTTTCTTTGTCATCTCTGTAGTTAAAGGTACCTTCAGAAGCTATGCACTGATTGTGTCTTTTGTTGTAACATTTGGATCTCCTTGCCTGATTTATCTGCAACTCGCTGATTATGAAGAAAATAATCAATAAAATGTTACATTAAAGCAGTTCATTTCACTTCAGGTTGAGTGTAAGTCAATTGGAATAACAAAATCAGGGTTCCATATCCTTGCAGAAATTCTATGTCCAATTGTGAGAATGAGCAAATGTGGTTTATTCAGATTCCTGACCAAAACCTGCCAAGTGCTAATCAAGGTAGGACTTAGAGCAATAAATTTGATCTTTCAAAGCTGAGGATTAAGATTCCTTCACTTTATAGGGTTCCTAAAGAGTTGTTATCCATTATGGTTCCTACCATGATTAGCGGGAATTTGGATAAGGAACCCTTGTTCATTTTAAGTTGTACATATAGTTCCAACGAATGTCTAGAACCCCATTGACTCGACATTAAAGATGCTGGATCATTCAGACCATATTTTATCAAATTGAAGTAGTAATTTTTTGGCTTTCCTCATATTTTATTCTAGGAAACAATGCATGATCTTCTAAGGATTCCATTGCATATGAGGAAAAAGGGTGTTTCATAGCTGGCAAAGATGGGAAGATTGTATTGAACAACGTAGAGCACAAGAAAAAATTTCATTGGTTAAAGGAAGGCAATTCAAGGCCGAACAGGAAGGGAAGGCTCTCGCCTGTTGTCATTGAAGGAGATAAAGTAGGAACATCCATTATCAAACCATTTGCAGGTTGTCTTTCTTTGAATATTTACCACATATGTGACAAGAATATTTAGAATGTTTTGGGGTAGCATTCTTATATTTGATATCTACAAAGGTAAAAAGGTTTTTGAGCCCTATTTTTCTTGTGTTTATTTGAAGCCACCTTAGCTTTCCTTTGATTGGGCCTGTTTTGTAGGCAATTGCTTATGCTTTATATTACATGATTTGTGTTTTATGCACTTATCAGTGAAATCTGTATTTATAAGCTTTTATATGATGTAGTGATATTATATTTTGTAATAAATATGGTTGGTAGTTAAGAGACTGAAACAATAATAAATGCAAGAAATATGACAATGAAGACAACAATTTATGTGGTAAAACCCTGAAGTTTGTCAAGGAAACACAGACAAGGTATTGGTATATCTTATTATTCAAGATAGGCTTATAATCAGGCTTACACCATTACAATGCCTCTCAAGGCTTCATGGAATATACAACATAGGTTTGGTTACACTAGTTCACGAACTACCTCCGTTATACTACCAAAATATTTACCATATGTAAATTTGTATTGTTACCATAACTAATTGTTGTTATAATTCTAACAATCTCCACCTTGACAACAATTTACCTGATACCTTGCCCAAGCCCACTAATCACCTCTAGCCAAGAGAAGCCACACTCCACTGCAGCTTCTCTAACAACACTGGTTTCATGAACATGTTTGCACAACTTGCTTCAGTATGGACCACTCCACCTCCATCAGTGACCCGTATTACAAAATGATGCAGTCTCATTTTGATACGTTGGACAATTAGTCAAATGCACAATGCTTCGACCATCATAGAACACCATATCATGTACTTGTCCAAACTTACCCAATAGATCCTTGGATTCATGCGAGACATAACTCGAGGTAGGTCTCTTCTTGTCCAAGTCTTCTAAATCAACATAACCACGGACTAAATCATGCAACCACTGTAGGTGATACTTGTGCTTTTGTGTTTCTAAGATATCGAAGCACGCATTTCCATGCTCTTCCCCTGGTTTTGCCATGTGTCCACTAACAACACCAACTACATGTGAAATATTTGAACAATCCATCGCAAACATTAATCTTCCTACTATATTAGCGTGTGATACACGAGACATAACCTTTTCTTCCTTACAACCATGACATAAACTTGAAGAAATCTTATAATGGAAAACAAAAGGGATGTTTACCAGTTTCACAATGTTCCACATCGGTTTCTTATCCATAGATTTTTGTTTTGATAACCACAACTTACCATTTTTCCCGGTTGTGTACTCCTATGCCCAAGATTTGTTTTGTTTCTCCTAGATCCTTCATTTGAAACATCCTAGCCAACTAAGCCTCTAATATGCTAATATTAAACATGCTTAGCATATGATCAACATATAATACTAAGAACATGAATGTACAATTTTTAAACCTATAAGAACAAATCCAACAGTCTTACAAGGATTATTATTACCCATAAGAACAACTCCACTATCAACTGAAGTAAACCAATTTCTATTTGGGAAAATATGGTTTGAGGCACCAGAGTCTAAAATTCATTCTTCATAGTATTCAGAGACATTACTAATAAACAAGACTTCATCAATCATACTTGGGCCTGATTCAACAAGATTTGCCTCTGTTTTGGTGTCTTCCTTGGATTCCTTTCTTTTCCAACAGTCCTTCTTTAGGTTCCCTTTCTTGTTGCAGTACCGACATTTAAGCTTGCTCTTCTTGCCTTTCAACTTTGATCTGGATGTATCTCTCGACTTTTCTCCCTTTTCTTTGGACCGACCTGTAGCAGCCATAGCTTTTGGTGTGGAGGTTTCAATACTTGATTTCCTCTGCACCTCCTCAGACATCAAAGCTCCAACCACAATATTAAATTCAAGAGTCTCAGTTGTACTAAAGCTAATGGAAGTGACTAGATGGTCCCAAGATTCAGGGAAAATGAACATAACAAGGTTACTGCCTTATCTTCGTCACCTGCTGTTGTTTCTTCTCCAATAATGTTAAACATGACATCAGCAAGGCATAACTGAATTGTGCTAAGGGCTCTTGTTGTACTAACAAATCTCGCACTTTCAGTTTCCACAATTCAAAATTATTTTTACCATTAAATTTTTCAATCTCCAATTTAACACTTGTCATCTTTGCCATTGATTCTTTACCCACACAAGTTTTCTTCAAATAAGGAAAAAATATTATTTTTATCCCACTTCAACTTGATGCAATATATTCAGAGACTCTTCCGCACATAAAACTTCAAACTACCTCCATGAAAAACTTGGTTTTTTAAGTCTTTTGAATATATATATATGTTTCCAAATTAAAAACGGGCGGAAATATATATATATATATATATATATATATATCTTGGCGGACGTTTCAAAAAATCCGAACATATTTTACTTTACCAAATTACTTGTTGCATAACTTTGCATAGTTCAACGACTATCTTCAAGTTTGAAACCCCGCGACTTTCACTCGATCTGCTCTACTCTCTTTTGCTCAGCTTCAACTTGGCACGAAACCCTTGTCAACTGTCTCCTCTGCAAATGGGTAGTCCCGAAAACCCTTGTGCGGACCAAAAGATTGAGTGATGGCACAATCAAACCCTTGCACAGACAGGAAACGCGATGGCTTCACGAACCCTTCGTTTCTCTGTGTGGATTACACCAGAAAACCGGATGGCTTTACGAACTCTTATTTTCTGTGTGTGCAAGCACCCGAAAAAAAACGTTTCCTCTGTGTGGAAGTCGACCAGAAAAATGGTTTCTCTTTCCTCTACTCGGGCTATTAAATCACCCACACAACCAACAAAATTCAAATCAAATGGCGGCTATCCTTGCACGCGACTTGGTCTCTTCCTCTGCTCGGGCTAGGGTTTTGGTGGCTAGGGTTTCTACTCTGCCTCCTCTTCCTTTCGCAGACCAAACACCAACTTTAGCTCTGATACCACTTATGAGTATTCAAGAGCTTGAAACAATAATAAATGCAAAAAATATGGCAATGAAGATAAAACAATCACATAGATTAACACACAAGATTTAAGTGGTAAAACCTTAATAATGTGTTAAGGAAACATTTACGGGCAAGGTATTAATATTCAAGACAGGCTTATAATCAAGCTTACAACATTACAATGTTTTTCAAGGCTTCATGGAATATATAACATAGTTTAGATGGTTACATCAACTCAAGAACTTGCTTTGGTTACACTACAAACTATCAAAATATTTACCATATACAAATTTATATTATTATCATAACTAATAGTTGTCATAATTTCAACAAATATGTTCAATTTATATTATTACCATAATTAATCATTGTCATACTTCCAACAAATATTGTTAATGAAACATGCATAATTGTCAAATACATATGATTTTGAAAGACTGATATGTAAACAAATTTTAAATATGCGTGTATTGTTATCAGAATCTGTAATTTATGAACCGATCGGTGAAATCTGTCTTTTTAATAGTACATTTGTTTTTGTCAAGTCGACAAGTAACTTTTTGTTACTTGCAACTGCTCTTTTATTATTTTATTATGATATTGTTTTGAGGATAAGATATCATGCAAAAATTTCATGTCACATTGTTTTTAAAGAACAAGCACACATGTTGGAATACCCATGCATCATGGAAGACATACAAGTAATAATCTGGAAATTAATTTGATGTGAGGACTACAATGGTTATTAGTATTACAAGAATTATACTTACGCTCTGGACTGTGCTTAGTTGTTGTATCCGCCACGACTATACATGAACACTTTTCAATGTAGAAAGCTTGAATTTTTTGATCATTTATTTTTATTAGCCTTGTTTTCTGTTGTTAGTTTTACTCCCATTGAGTTGCTTGCTATGCTCTAAATGCTGCACATAAAAATGGTTTTGTAAATAGTTGAGTACTACTGTACTATCCTCTATCCTCTGAGTGCATTGTCTAAATATTTGATGTTTTCGATTTATTTTGGTTGTATATTTTATTTTTTTGGTTGTGATTTGATCATTTTAGTTGTATATGGATTCAAATCATTGAATAAACAACACATCCTCAAAGTGGTCACTAAACTATGAGAGTGTCTATAACACCCTTAGATGCTAAAAAGCTAGAAAACAAGGAAATATACAACAATAAAAGAGAGTAACAAGATCTTAGGTAAATTGGAGGAAAACCCTAAGAGGTATGAGGCCCTAGTTCAACATTGACATCATCACTTTAAATAAAAGTAGAGGTGGAAGAGGTATCCCTCTCTTTGTAAATCATTGCAAAGGGATAAATGCAAATCTTGATGATGTCCTTCAAAGAGTACTTGGTGCTAAGAGGCCCTTGTTGCACGATCCAGGAAGTAGTTTTGGGGTAAAATGAACTATTAACATTTGAGGTTGAGGGAAAGAACATAAAAGTCTTGTTGTTCTAGTGGACTTGATGGATAGTACTTAGCATGGTGTCAGTTTGGTGGTGAGGTCTCTTAGGGGTGGGGTACTTGTTGGTTAAAGGGGAAGTAAGTTTGGTGTCTCACTAATTTGTGGGCAACATGCTCAAAAAGTGAAGAGTTTGACTATTGCTTATTGCCACTAGTCAATCTTCCCTTGTAAAAATTGCAAACCACTGGCCACTTTGTTGTTTTTGGTCAAGTAACAAGGATGAATTTATTCAATTGCATTAAGCCTAACAAATTTGGGGTTTTGGCAAGGTTTAAGTTATTGAGAAATTACAAGCCTATATTATGTTAGTTATTAAAGGAAAGCGAATTTAGGGTTGACCAAGGAGATGAGATTATTGCATATTGTTTTTGAAGGAAATGAAGGAGGAACATCGCTCTAATTAAAACTAAAGAAAAATTTGTATTCTATTATAAGAGTCATAGTTATACATCTTACAAAATATCAATATAACCTCCCATATAGGCTTTCACAAAAATATTTGTTAGATCTTGTTTAGATAATTCATCAACTTGAACATTAAGTCCACTATATATATGTTGAAAGAATATTTTTGATAATCTTCTCTCCAAATCCTTGATTTTTTTAAAAGATTGGAGAAAGGGTCAAATTTTGTAGATTACTTTCCCTAATAATCCATTCGATGACTAGTTTAGAGAGCATCATAAAATCTTGATTTGTAAGAACCCTTTCTCTAAAGCAGTGCTCATTGACATTCACAAAGAGTTCATATTTGTTTAATTGTTTGTGTCTTCTCCTAAAGTGTAACATCCCCGCTATAATCTTGAGTTTGATTAATGCTTAATGTAAATATAATGTGTGGTTACAGTCAATCGATGTAATATGCAAATTGTGTTTCCAAATTTTAATAAATAAAATGTGATGCTAGCGTTATTGGGGCATATGGACAAAGATGGGGGCTGAATTAATCCACAAGAGAAATCCTAAAATTACTATTGGTATAAGAACCTTCTAATTTCTGATTGAGTATTTTCAAAGGCAATCATTGAATACATGTAAGTGGGGGGCTGTGAAAAGTCACATCCCATAGATATAATGTGTGGCTATGACCAAACAATGTAATGTGCGAATTGTATTTCCAAATTTTAATAAATAAAATGTGATGCGAGATCTTGGGGGATATGGACAAAGATGAGGACTAAATTAATCCACAAGAGAGGGGAAGGTCTAAGAGAATGCCTAAGAGGGGTCCAAGGGGGAATTACCCATGTCTATTAATTCAACCACTTCCTAAAATTATTATTGGTATAAGAACCTTTTAATTTTTTATTGAGTGTTCCCAAAGCCAATCATTGAAGACATGTAAGAGGGTGGGTGTGAGAAGTCACATCCCATAGTTATTGAGAGCATAGGGTTGAAGTATAATCAGCTTGGGGAAGTGTGTAAGTCAAGCAAACAAACAAAGAGATGAAATTCATATGGGCAATTACAATAGTTTTAGACATTCATGTTTTTGCATGAACAACAAGCAAAAAGCATAAAGGAAGAGCTTGGAGCTGTAGTAACCATGGAGGGCGAATTCTGGAGCATATTTGAAGCAAAACACTAAAGAGTCGGATTGTCAAGTGCGAAGAGTGAACTTTAACAGTAAGTGATTGTGGTTGTTTTGCTAGTAGTTTTCTTAGCAGTGAGCTCCCTTGAGTTTCTCAATAGAAAGATTCCTAAATTAGAATTACAAAGCCTTTTAAGCATTCGTACTATCATTTTATTTTTATGAATAATCTTTGAAGAGTTACTTGCAATAGCATGTATCATAGTTCCATCCCAATGGTAAAATTTAAAATTGAAGAATGATCTGCATAGATAAGATTAAGTCACCACCCAACAAATAGTTTCATCTAAAATACTAATTAGTAGGAAAACAGGCATGAGAGGTAAAAATAATGATTATATCTACCTCTTATACATTTGCAATGCAATATCAGGTTTTCATTCAGAGATTAGGTCAGTATAATCAATGCAATAATATCGTCATTAGCTAGCATCATAACTTTTCTATTACAATATCTAGTGCCTAAAATCTATATAGAAAATGTGCTCATAGGAACACTGATTTTGGTGCTTGTTAGTAATCATCAAGCTTTGGTAGACTCTACACTAGTTTATGGATAATTCTAAGCACTACCCATTGCATGATAAAGACCAAGTTCAATATGCTTGAGAAACAATGGGAATATGTTGTCAGATAGTCCAGAGAACAAGATTCTCCAATGTCCTAACGAACCTATGAAAGAAGGCTAAAATGAAGACCACCTACCCTTCTATACGACTGTCAAAGAAAAGAGTGTAGTTTTGAATGTAAGGCATATGAACCTTCAAATATAAACAAACTATCATGGGAGGTCTTGACTGTCTTGAAACCAACACTTCTGTTTAGTTGAAAATCAAATTGTTGCATCATATTGTCATGACCCTTCTACAGATCCTCAAGATTTTAAACTAATGTACTGAAATCCACTGATTCCAACTCATTAGTATTATCAACTCCTTCACAATAATTCTCCATAGAAATCACAATGCCACCAAAAACACAAATTTCACCTTTGCTGAGAGACTTGATTTACAGAACCACTAGGCCCACCTATGCCCACAGTAAATAGACTTCCCTTTTTATCTGAGAGTTCTTGAATGGCTTTTACCAGCAGAAAATACCCAGGATCAAATGAAGCTTGAAGAGGCAGAGATTGAAAAATCTGGGCCTGCAAATAGTGAGTGTTTTTTTTTCCCTGATTTGAGTATAGTTTTATTAGATCTGCATTCATATTTCCTTCCACAAGAAAACACCCCTTACTTCATCTGAGTATTTCTTGTGTTTTCTCCAGCAAGATCTGAGGCTAAATATCATCTGGGTATTCTTTTCCCTGGATCTGCGCGCTTGGGTTTGTTTTGGGGGAGCGCTGGTTGCGTACTTGACCCAAAAAATTGAATAAAAATGGCTCCTGATATCTATACTCCCAAGAACATTCTCATCATTGGTGCTACTGGATGCATTGCTTCTCATGTAGTGAATAGGTTGGTCAAAAAATACCCTCAGTAAAGATTTAGGCAACTTATCTAAGCTCACGATTCCACAGTTGTTCATTTTGTAGCTATGACAATATTTCTGGCCACGATCATGGAGATCGTAATGCAGCTATGACCCTGATGGCCTCGGCGCCACGGTGCTCACCAAAACCCTAACCTATGCAGCGGCCTTCGGGGACCAGATTTCGTGGCTTATCGCGCTTGCCTTCTTCTTCGCCCGTGGCTTCATCCAGATGGGACTCAGCAACTGCGTGGCCTACCTGTTCGTGGCTGGGGTTAGGGTGTAGCTTGGTGTTCAACGAGGCGCTCCTTGCCCCGACGGTCCCCTCCGTCTCTTATCTTTATTCTCTCAGACCAGTCATAGTGAAATGGCAGTCATTCTTTCATATGCTTTGGCTCATTTCAGGCACTTGTGATGGGTTTATAAGTTGGGTGGTTGGGTAACATGTTTGTGATGGGTTTATAGCTTGGATGGTGGGGTAACATGTTTGTTATCCTCTTTACTTAGGTTCAATTCCTACAAAGTGGACATGTAGAAGAATAGACATCCCGTGGGATAGAGGTTCCACCCGGATGGGCTTGACTCTTGCTAAGTCATAAGTTCCTTGCTAGGCATCGACTTACAAGCTATTGGCACTAGCCTAGAGGTTATAGTGGCAGCCAACCAGATTTGAACCTAGGCCTTTGCCTAGGTAATCCCGGTGAGTCACTGATTCTTCTATATCTTAAAAAAAAGTTAGGCACTTGCAGACACATATGATATTATGAGAAGTGGGCTTCCCAACTTTTGTGCAGGTTCATTGACACTTGATGAGTTGGGATATAAGGCTCATGGCATCAGGTTGGACTTAGGTGACCTTGCATATTTATCTACTTAGGCACACAAATTTTCTGTACATTTAAAAAGGAATTTGGAGTTCCTAATTTTGGGAAGATGACAATCACTATCAGTAATGAGATCCATGGGGAAACTCTTGATGCATTGAACACACAAGGGCATGAAGTGGATAGGTACTAATTACATGTTTTTCTCAACATGCCCCTTGGTTGTGTTTTTAAATCGACAAAGATAATTGGTCAACCTCGCATGAAATTATCTGAATATGTCTCGAAGGTGTCAATTCCTTGAAAAGAAAAAAAAACCAGTGTTATAGGATGCATGGGAAAGATGGCTATCCTTTGGTGGACATAATGATTGGGGAAAGTGAAGAGCCACCTAAAGAACGAGAGAGAATTTTATGTAGGCACCCATTCAATGAATCTAAACAAGCACATGTAATGCCACAACGAGTGGACGAACTTTATAAGTGCCACTAGTAGGAAACTTAAGAAATCCACCAACACACTTTGTTCTTGTTGTTAGTCAACAGTTCAAATCTAGGCAAGAGAGCATGCAGTTGCTTTAGTTATTTCTGGCTATGTCAAGGTTTATAATCTAATTTCCTACTTTTACAAAACAAAGTTTTGATGCCTATTTTATCATCCATGGTTAACTTAACAAAACAAAGAATAAAGGATTACACCTGGACTACTCTTTATAGCATGCACATCATTTATATTATGGAATGCATCTTTTCATTACGAACAATCTAGTTATTGAATAAAAATTAGACATGCACTTAGTTTTGTTTTAGTCGGTTTTATAGGGCTCATAGATCTCAAGGGTTGGAACCATTCTCTGATACCATGTGTGATGGTCCAAATTCTAATTCGATTAAAAACATAAATAAGTCTAGCAATTTGCAACCATTAAACAAAGAAAATAGAAATACATTGATTATGATCACATACTTGACAAGAGTGAACAATGGTGAGAGACTTACCTGAGAGATGAAGACCTTGACTTACTTATAACACTATACCTATCGATCCATTGCACTCCAAGCTTTGATCCAGTGTAACACCCCAATTTTTAACCCCCTGAATTAATTGTAATTAATTATGATTAGTAATGATTATCTCAACATGGAAATAACATTGTCATGCTATGGCTTGTAAATGATCTAAATGTATTATTGTGTAATATAGAAGCCAAACAATTGACTGAAGGGTGAATCTTTGAGTACTATCCATGATACCACTAGAGGAAGAGAGAGGGGGCTCATTATGCTAAAGAGAACCCAAGCCTCATGTTGAATTAATTATTTTGGAAATAATTAAGTTATTTCCCTTTTCCATGATTTCAAAGAAAATCTGTTAATGAGGGAGGATTGGTAGTTTGAAAACCAACCGCCCTCAATGAATGGAAGCATGGAAAACCTAGCTAGGACAACACAAAAATTTCAGCCAGAGGTACAACAAAGTATCCATTTGCAGTCCCCGGGATTTACCCGACAAGTTTCTTCTAACATAAGGGAAGAAGGACAGATCGAGAGCCTTCATGGAAGGCAGAGAGAAAATGCACAGGGGCATGCTAGAGAAGGGGGTTGGGGGAGGAAAATTTGGGGGAATGCAAAAAGAGAGAAACCATGTGTGGGTAGACCTGTAAGAGTTTCAAAGTAGAGAATGCATAAGAACATGTGTGGAGAAGGAAAGAAGTCCTGGTCTGGATGAGGCAATAAAGATTTCTTTGGTGGTATCATGGCTTGGCACAGGGGTGGCCAAAATGTAGAGTTTGAGTGCATTTAAGCCTATGGATGGGTGGAAAGACGTTCATCCACAGTCAGTTGGATTGGCTATACCTTGTAAGAAGATAAGTATTCCTTGTGCTCTGTATAATTGAATAAAATAATGGGTTGGTGCATGTATATGCAACTCATAAAACAAATAAGCCTCTTGTGTATTCTCCATTACGCTGTAAAATATACAAACATGCTATGTTTGTGTAAGCTCTAATAATGTATGGTCTATGAGTAAATATGAGAGAGATAGAAATAATGTGTATAATGTTGCTCTCTGCATATGGTATTCTTTACTGGTTATTGTCTCTCGTGATGAACAATAAATGAAAGGATCCGTTTGGATATGTAATTCATAGATTTTTTTTCGTTGCCTCAATTTCTTGGTTATTTAACCTATGAGGACAAGCTTTACAGAAAGTCTGAGCACAGGTCTTTAAACTTACAGAAATAAGGGATGCTTGGGATTTTTCTCCTGCATGTTTTAAATTTCCCTTATAGGTCCTTGACCTTTATGAAACTTGAGTTTAGTGGGAATGCCCGATTTCCGTGTAAGTGAGCTGAGCTTTATGTCCATGGGAAAGTATCGACTCTTTGTTGGACAGGCAGTTCGAAAAGCTAAGTTTGAGGGCGTGCATAAAAGCAAGAGGGACAATGATTCAACATGCAAAAGCAGATAGGAGCACAAAAGTAGGGAAAACAATAGTCGGGAATGCAAAAACAATATGCATACACGAAAGCAGGAAAAGCACACCCGAACAATGAGTCAACATGAGTGGTCATATGGTTTTGGGATAAGCAAGTAGGGTTTCGAGCCCTAAAATCTATGTATAAATATGTAATGGGTCAGGAAGAAAAGGATTGGTCATTACTTAGAATAGGTTGTTGAGTATGAAAGAATAGATTGGGAAAGAGAGAGAGAGTCTATGTCTGAGGGTTTAGGGAGAGTTTGCATAAAGAGGCTTGCACTACAAAGTGGCTAGGCATGATGGGGATCGATGTTATGATGTATCCATTGTAGCGCAATGTGAAAGCCTGAGATGATTGCAGAAAGAATAAATAAAGAAGCAAGTCGTTGTGGACGTAGCCCAAAGTTTCGGTGAACCACGTTAAATACTGTGTTCGTCTATGTATTTTTGTGTGTGATTATTCATGGATTATATGTTTATGCATGTTAGAGTAGATTTGGTTATTATATGATTGATGCACAATAATTATGGGTGGAATAGTGATTGATTTATGTGGTAATCTGCATTACAATAGTATAGCATGATTGAATTTATGAATTAATCAAGGAATAACACACACAAAGTAAATAAGTAATAAGGAACATGTCGATGGCCTCACATCCCCTCATACCTGCAGAAACTTGGTTCATGTTGTCCTCGTAGATACCTCGGGTGAGACTTCGCCTACATGCAGGTGATGTCGAAAGGGCCAGTATCTGAAGGGTTTTGTTGGTTAGATAACTTGAACCTAGGGTCTTACAACCGTGCGCCAACAAATGGTTCTATTGTTGGGATTCAGAATCTGTAGTTGAGGGAATGTTTTGGAGGTCGACTAAGAAAGAGATCACAGAATGGCTAGAAAGGAGGGAACAAGAATTTGCTTGAAAAGAGAATATAAACCCTCAGATGAGCGATGAACAATGGATGCAAAGGTATGTGTATAAAGAGTTGCATGAGATTTTCTTTGGTGAATTTCCAAATATATTGACTGAGTGATTGGAAAGATTAGTGGAGAATATTGGAAGATACCAAAAAACTACGCCAAGGAAATGGACTCCTGAGTTGGTAAAACAATTGAATTCGGTAAGCAATAAGACTTCCCACGCAATTGATTTTTGGTTGAATAACATACTGGGGGGTTATATTACAGAATTTACAATAGATTGTACTCAGTCATATAGTGTCGTAGAAAGGGAATTCTATAAGGATCCACGTGGAAGGTTTATGAAGTCATTGGGTACCTGGATAAAGATATTGTTGTGTGATAAATGTGTGATGACAATAGAATCTAATTGCTAAGGGGGTACAAGCACATAGGGGAACTAGGGGCTGACCAAGGGATAGTTTGAAGGTAGGAAAGAATGAAGAGAGGGATGAACCAAGAAGGAAGGGACCGAGGAAGCAAATAAACAAAGAAGGTATACAAGAAGAAGAAGAAGACAAATTTGTAGTATTGCGCAATGGAGGAAGGTACAAGAGGTTGAAGACTAGGGTTGAGAAAGGAGAGTTGCACAATGAGAATGATTGGAAAGGACCTTATGTAGTAGTACAAATCATAGAGATGTCGCGTATAGAAGGAGAGGAAGAGGATCCTCAGTGCAGTCCCATAATAGAAGAATCGATAAGCCCT